>JAQFZU010000115.1:0-49134 GCA_034696185.1 Henia vesuviana
GTAAGTATTAGACAAGGTAGTGTAAGAACTGAATTCGACAGGTAAAGGAAAACACACGATAACCGGAAGCACGACACACTATACACTACTCCATTAAATTCCTGAATTCATTAGAACCATCAGGCATGCCACCACACAAACTACAACTAAAAGTGGTTACACCAGTTATTCTCCTACGAAACTTAAATGGGCCCGAATTATGCAATGGCACACGATTGATTACAACACAACTTGCACCAAATATCATACAAGCAAAAATAATAACTGGACATGGAAAAAATAAAAGTGTCTACTTACCACACATACTGCTAATACCTTCTGATATATCATTCCAATTCAAACTTTTTCAATAATGATGATCTTAAAGTATGAAGCAGGGGGACAAAGTGATCGTTCGATCGAACAATATCAGTGATGTGCTTGCTCCATGTTAAAGTATATTCGGGGTGGAAATGTGTTGAATCATCGATACACACATATCAATCATTCGATGCATCATTCTCGTTCCCTCATCCAAATAATGGTCTCCAGTCCCTTAAATAAAGAAATGTGCTGTTACTGTTAAGTAAATATAATCTTTTTACCCGTTAGTTACTGATAATTAATTCGTTAGTTCAGTATTAGTTTATTTTTTAAACTTTTTTTAAAACTTTTTTAAAATTCAAAATTTCTCATTAGACTAGCATTTGCAATGTCAATAAACAAACCACTAGGACATTCTCTACAAGTAACAAGAATCATCAAAGAGAAGAATTTAAAGAGAAGCTTAAATCTTAAATTGTTTATTTTCTTATAAATTGCATTGTTGCAAAAAATACAGAAATTATTAATAACAAATTTCCTGCTTTGAATTGAGCAAGTTTTATTTTTGGAGAGCACATTAATTTGTGGAGTGTGTTTTTTTTTATTACTTGCATAGTCAGCAGTTTTTCCCTTTACTTTGATTTATATAATTAACTTGGTGTTTTGTGTTTCAGCTCTTTGCAAGAATCTGATGCAGAATGATTTTTGCATTTTGCTAAATGGTGGTTGTAGTGATAGAAATTTCTCTTCTTTTGTACTTTTACTGTCTTTGATGACTATTTTGTGATTTATCACTTGTTATAAGATTAATTCTATTTACGTGATATAATTGCCATTTTTATTTATACATACAATCCACACAATCATGTCAGATTTTGCAACAGATGCGAAATGCTGATTGATTATATCCACCTGTAGACATGTGCTAAATAAATTTCCAATATAAGTGTAAAGCAGCAATATGTTAAAATCCTTCAAGGTCTACATTGTAATTCTCTACATTGTAATGTCTTATGCATGAATAAACAGATCGAATTTGCTTACTAATACTAAATAAAATCAATTTAATATAATATATAAACCAGGTATCAGGTTTTATAAAACTTGAAACCTAATCTATCTAGGTTTAAGATTAATCCTAAACCTGACTTGTTTTTCTCTATAAAAACTGAACTTGAACCTGGATCTGAATTTAATGTACTAAGTTGCAATAAACAAAACCTGGTATTTTACCGGATTAATCACAACAGGTTCAGATATATCTAAACCTCGACCTGTACCCACACTCTTAAAAATATTGGTGTACAAGTAAGTGAGTGCTGTTTTTGAGTGTAATTTATGTCCCAAATTATGTACTGAAATTTGGTGTAAATTTTCACTAATTTAACTGGAAGTAATAATGGTTACACTCAAAAAGTGCTTTTCTTCATTCACACTTGAAGCAGTGCAACTGAAATAAGTACTTTTGGAGTGTAACTATCATTTTTAAAAGCTAAATTTATGAAAATTTACACCAGATTTCAGTACATAATTTGTGGCATAGATTACACTCAAAAACAGTACTCTCTTACACTAATATTTTTAAGAGTGCAAAACCTGCACGTTTTACCCAACCTGATAAGACAAAGTTTGGATCCAATAAATGTGTGGCAACAGTATATTATTGCAAGATGCAAATCTGTCATCTAAATTTAAGATCTGCTGGTGAGTCCAGGAAAAGACCTCATTGGACCCACCAGTGGATCACAAATATATCCTTTGTCAGTATCGTTGTTAAAAGATAGAATATAACCAGTGTTGCATTTTACAGGTACTCTATTCACATAGTTGCTTGCTGTAACAGAACCTTGTTCAATCTTTTGACTATGGTCTAGGGAAGCTGGCTGTTTTCTCAGTAGTTGCTGACAGTTTTCTTAGTCCTCTATCACTCTAAGATAGGGAGCAATAAACATACCACATTGGCTTGAGGAAAAGTATGAGGTATTACTAGTGGTAAATGAATACCAACTCAGCAGTTGAAATAGTTAATTAATGAGCACTTATTAATGCGTAATTGTAGTATCAATTATATTATGTGATTAAAATTATATAGTTGTTTAATCTTTAGTTATTAAAATAATTGTAAACATTCTGATACAACAGAAAGAGTAGTTGCCTGGATTTTAACAGTAATCAAATTATCCTGCATGGGAGAAATGATAAGTTTACTGGCTAACATAAGTTTAAAGTTGTGCTATGGACCAAACAAATTATGGTATAGTTATTCAATTATTCTAGTGGCGGTACAGACCGGACTAATTACAATAATTAATCAATTATCTGATTGAAGGTACCGACCAAATTAATTACGGCAAGTAATCAAATATCTTAATTGTCGGTTATCAGAAAATAATTTACAATCATTTCGTAATCGAATTACTAGGTTAATTGTATAATGATTCTCATTAATTAGTATGAATAACACTTGATGTCATCAAGGAGACAAGGTCAATGTTAAAGCATTCCAAAAATAAATTAAGTGTAATGATTTCTGCCGAGGTCAAAGTTTGCCACAACCCTAGAAACATACAATTAAGCAGCATTGAAAAGAAGCAGTAATTAGACAAGTGAATTTTAAAAAATTAAAATGATAGGTAGCTTCAAAATAAAATGATTGATACAATAAAATGCTGGAAGAGCAAAGGAATCTCTTGCTGCAGGAGAAATATTTGTCCACTCTAAGAAATATTTGTCTCATGCGACACACCTTTTGAATTTCCATTGTCTTTTTATACCTTTTTGGAGGTAAAAAATATCAATATACCCTGTTACACCCCTCATTTCTTAAAGTGTAGTATCTTGTATTGTCCTCGTGCAGGTAGACATAGGACAACAACAGACAATCAATAACAATCAATAATTATAAAAACAATTGTATGATTTTTAGCAAAATGAAAGTGTAAATCTTAGTATTTAGTGTTAACCTAAGAGTATAGAAAAGTAGGTATGTGCTTTAGGGTTGCCAGAAGCTACAATTGCTTTGCACAACCATTAACAGATCAAATAAAGCACAAAACATTCATAAAAACACATGAAAATTCAACAGTCAAAAACGTAGACAATCCAAACAATATACAATCAAATACACTATAGAACCATAATCAACTTAGTAAATGCCATGCAATACGATGATGCCACAACCAAAATAAAAAACGTTTCAAAGTATGCAAAGATCAAATGGATAAGGAAAAGATACTATGGCTTAGTGTGCTTAAGGTATATCAATTGATCTCTACTTTGTGAGAAAGAACAGCCCTATCAATTTTCCAAAAAAAATGTGATGAAAGCTGTCTTCCTGGGTTTTGAGAAACATCTAGAAGAACTCTCAGTCCTCTGACTAGCTTATACACCAAATGAGCCAGCAGTCTAATGCAAATAACTCTTTCCTCATAATTCCTCTGAACCACAAGAAAGCACAAGACCCTAAATAAAAAAAAACGACTAAGATTCCAATCCCATTATTAGTAAGAAAAAGGAAAAAGTAAAAATTAGAAAAGATGAGAAGATGAGAGAGAGTAGACCATAAGAGTAGATCATATTGGTTCCACCACAAGAATCCTGTTGATTGTGTACTAACAGAAGAGCCACATGAAGGTTAGAGCTTAAAACTCCTTCCTTCTAAGTGGAAGAAAGTGTGATCTCATCATTATAACTAGTGAGAATGTAAATATATTATTATTATTTAATTATTGTTTTTAAAATTATTGCATTGAACAATGTGATAGGTTGCCCTGCAAGATTATTAAAACTTTCACTTATATCATTTATAGTTCATCATTTAGTAAAATAGTTAAGCTCAATTTTCCTTTATTGCTTCAAAACAGTAGGTGCTTTCAAAATTTAATTTTTTTTTGTGTTTTAGTTGAGTTTTGTTTTATTCCATTTATTTAAATAAGAAATAAAACTAAAGTAAAAAGCAAAATATTTTAAATTTTGAATGCACCTAAAGTTTAATAAGTTTTCATCTGGCTTTATGTAATACATAAGACTAGCAACTAGAGATTTCTGTGTAAGCCTACCCATACGCAGATCAGCTTGCAGACCTGTTTGTGTTTGGGACTTCATAATCTCCATTTGAATATTTCACAGATATTATTACATTACAAACCTTAAAAATTATTATTTTAATTTATCTAACCCTAAATTTATAAAAGCATAACTTAAAAAGCAAAAACATGCACAATAAAACCATCAATTTAATAACATTAAACCTGACTCCAGTCACTTAATTCTTTTCTGAAATAAATTCTAAGATATCTTTTTTATAAACCAAATATATTAAATAACTTGAAAATTAGTTTTCATATATTTAAATTAGAATTTTATATGACTTTTAGAAAAACCTTGTAGGAGAATATTGTATTTCCTGATTTTTCTGCAAAAGCAAAAATTACTAAGTGCTATTTATTATGATCAACAAAATAGCAGCAATGTAATCAAAATAATAAAAGTGCCATTTGAAAATGAAATCTTAAGATATCACAAAAAATGTGATGTGCATAAGTTTTTTTAAAAAATGCAATATAATTAATTTTTTATTCATTTATATGTTTATTTTTATAAACGGCTTTTATTAAATCCTTTTGCTTAATGCTAATGATAGGATTGCAAACACCAATCAAACACATATCCATTCGAGGCCTTCTGCCAGACACTGACTTCTATATGACATATGAAGGATCGACCACCATGCCCGGATGTTACGAGACAGTGACTTGGATAATTATGAATAAACCCATTTATGTTACTAAACAACAAGTGTGCTTTATCAGATTGCATTGTTAATAAAATAATATAACCTTATATTGTTTTGTTTAGCTGTATGCCCTTCGCCGTCTAATGCAAGGAGATCGTGACCATTCTAAAGCTGCATTAGCCAACAACATCCGCCCGTCTATGCCTTTGCATCATCGAGTAATTCTTACCAACATCGATTTCCGAAGAAAATCGGTATGGAATATTTATGTAGTAGTAAATTCAGCCATATTATGATGATCAGTGGTTTTTTTTAAGACTAGAGTTACTCTAATGGTGAGATTGCAAGAGAACTAAAATGTATTACAGCTAACTCTCATTCCAACTAAAAATCCATGAATTAAAGCTAAAATAAATTTGGAATAAGAGCTAAAATAAATTTGCAATAAGAGCTAAAATAAATTTGCAATAAGAGCTAAAATGAATTGGCGATAATCTGATTTGGAACTAAAATATATAGCTTAACAGCAAAATCTAAAAAAACATTAGATGTCACAAGCGTAAAACCTAAATATTACTTAATTAACCCATTCCCACTAAAGCTAAGGTTGAAAAAGGAATAAAGTGCAAATGAATCAAACCTTATATAAGCTAAATCTGTACAAGAACCATTCTGTCCAAGAACTAAAGTGCTGTAGAGTATTGCACGCAGTTAATTGTCATTTATATTCACCTTTACATGCCCATTTACACATAACTTATATGAGATTTAAATTGGATTATGCTAAATTAGGCATTTAATTAAAAAATTAATATATACCGTAAAAGTAGGATTCATGCAAAAATGTGAAGATGTCAAGAATTCTGAAAAATATTGTTGTAGAAGTTCACATCTTGTAAAACGCAAGGTAGTGATGCAACATAAAATATTGTTAAAACTTGATTAGAAACATGAATGCATGCAAAAATGAAATGAGAGCGACATCAGCACCATGCAGTCTCTTAGAAATCATTTTTACAGCATTTTAGCTCTTGTGTAGATTAGCTTTTGTGCAATTTAGCTCTTGTGCAGTTTAGCACCAAGGCATTAGCTCTGAAGCATTTAGCTTCAATGCTATGTAGCTCTAAAGTATTTTAACCTCAATGCTATGTAGCTCTAAGGCATTTTAGCTTCAGATTCGCTCGATTCTCATTTGAGCTAAAATCGAATCTAACAATTGCTACTGGTTTCGATTGATTAGATTCGATATCAAATAGACTCAAATGGAGTTCGAATTGCGACTGTTTAGATCAAACTGCATTTTGGTTATAATGCAGTTTAGCTTTAATGTATTTTTGTTTTAAATTAATTTAGCTCCAATACATTGTATCTCCAAATCATTTTAAGTTATTTTTAAATTGTTTTAGATAAATTGCATGTTTAACAACAGTTAGCTCTAGTGCATTTCAGTTCTTCTGCATACGACCCCTCACAATAAAAATGTATGAGATGGTTGTAGAATATACACCCCCTCCCCCCCCCTTTTAATCAAAATTAATTTCTGTAAAATCTAATCTGATTCAACAACAGTCGAACCATCAACCAGATTAAGATTATACAAATGTATTTTATTTGTATATAAATAATTTTATTTTAATAAATTTTTTACCGACTTATAACTATTTATAACTAAAATCTATTTTAAATTTAAAAAAATATATATAAAATTTGATTAAAAACATTAACTTTTTTTTTTTAATTTTCTGTTATTCTTTACATAACAATCACGATTTCAGATACATTACCAATTGGCAGTCAGGCAATGACAGTTCAGTGCTAATATATATATCTGCGTATAAAACTTTTTCCAAAGTATTCAAGCTTGCGAAGAGATAAAAAAATCACGTTATTTTATATAAAATTGGATAAATATTATGATTACCACGGCCTCTAATCAAATGATTTTGTTTAATTTGATCGTAATTATTCTTAAAAAATTTTTAATCTCAGTCTCTTTATTCTGTTTTTTGTTTATTAGTTTATACAATAACTATTCTTTCTCTACACACGCTTAAAAACATTGGAGTAAACGAGTAGTTTTTTACTGTTAATTATTGTTCCTAATTAGATACTGGAGTTTGCAGTAAATTTACACCACCAAAGTATAGTGACAATCCAAAAGTATTTTTTTCATTCTACAGGCATAATGTCTTTGAGGGAACTCAACTTAAAACAGTAAAACCATCTTAGATTTAACAAGTGAATTTAGAACTCGAACAATTTGAGACATCTATTTCTTTCTTTAATCTTTTACTAAGGTGAATGGTGATGTATGGTTATCTGAGCTTATTGATTGGCTATTGTGTTCTCTATTAATTTCAAATTTTGTTTAAAATTTTTTTAAATATCAAATTTGATAGCAAATTTATAAAAAAAAAAAGTTTTCGAATGGTGTATAACTTATAGTGCTGTACTCAGCTGTTTGCCCTGACAAATTACTACAAAGCCTTCGGCTTTTAGTATGTAGATTTTAGTATACTAAGAAAAAATCGATTTATCTTTCATGCATATATGCTGTATATAACAAAATATCTGTTGAAAGCACAGTTTTGCTACTTGCTTTTAGAAACTGTTAATAGATGGCATAGTCCATTCAAGTGTTAATTTTAAGCCTTTCTCGATGTTCTGTTGTTCTCTGCATGTAATTCATGATCTTTGTTAACACACACTCTGAAAAAAATGCCAATAAACAACAAAGCATTGTGTCAATGTTTGTTGAATATTTATAGTTAATGTTTTAATGTTTGTGCAATGATGAAATGTCTTTTTCTAAGAATGTTAGCAAAACATCTTATTAAAACATGAGTACATCTCGAGTAAGATGTTTGAAGTTGAAATTTATATAATGTCTTTCTAGAACAGTTTCTGCAATGTTTCTGGTATGTTTCTAATATTTATCAGTAATGTTACTCACTTACTGTTTAACTTATTAACATTATCCCAAAAAATCCAAATTAACATTGCGACATATCGATTTTAGAAGTCGATTTCTTCGAAAAACCAAAAACCCACAAAGCAAGAAAATTGCAGGCACACAAATAGAACTACTAATCACGAGCGCTAAAGGCGCTAACTCGCAATTGTCTACTCGATTAATGGAGTTGGAAGTTGCCACAAGCTAAATTTATAATTAGCAGGACAAGGAAAAATTAAAGTGAATGAAATTGCACGACCTAGGTTAATAATTCGAAAGGAAAAGGAACGCTAATCACACTCGAAAGTAGCCAAGATTTGAACCTTAAGGACCACTTTAGGCTTTACATACTAAAGCCTCGAGTTAGCATAAGTTAAATCCACAATTAACTAATCGCTTTTGAAAGAAGCAAATGTGAATAATTAATTACTTAATATTATGTTACTCACACTTAACGCTAATGACAATGGATTAAATCAATTGTTGAAAACTCGCGCTCGAAACTGTGTGTGAAACGCCAAGTTGTAGTTGCAGGTGAAAGTGGATAAAGCCTCAAAAATGCATGGAAAAATGTGTAGAATGAAAATTCTATACTTAGAATCTCCAATTGGCACCAATGAAACCAATATTCCTGATTGTGACTGAACTTCAATCAAAATTTAACCCTAAAGATAGATGTTGAGAGTTTGATGAAAAAGAGTTGTTTGAAAGAGAGTTCCTTTATTCAAACGTGCCGGGCTTTTTATAAGTTTTTAAGGTCATGTGGTCTCATTGGCCAATTATCCACCGACAAGTATCGGTTTATACTATTATGCCCAAGGGGGGAAACGTTAATATAGTAATTAATGATATCAACAGATGGCAATCATAAATTAATCACAACGGCTACCATAGTGGGGAACAACATGGAAAATTTCACCAGTTTCAAAGGGCCAGCGCGCAAACTCAGTAAGTAAATGTTTAGAGTACCTCCTTACAAGAGCGTTCTGCGCACGCTGCGCAGAAGTCAAACAGAAAAGCAAGCTTCGGGCACATAAGCCAAAAGGCTGGCTCGTGACAACATTTAATCAACATTGACTTTAAAAGTACTGTTAACATTACACTTTAATAATTTATAAAGGAAAACAAATAGAAACAATTCAAACCTAATTTTGAACATAGTACTTATTAAGGTAGAAAATGTCTCTATTTGTATACCTCTATACCATTTGCTAATTGTTAAATTTATAGCTTAAAAATGCACTTTTTGATGCACTGTGGGTAAAAAAAAAGCATTTTTTAGCTATAAATTTAACAATATAAAATTTTAAAAATTAGGAAGTATTCTTTATATAAAATAAGAATCAACAATTTTATCAGTGATCAGACCACTCATTGAAGTTGGCCACATTGCCCTCATAATCCATGCAGGCATTAAAAGCTTAAATTTAATTTTGTTTATTTACTTTTAAGTGTAAAAAAGGAATGTTAAAACAAGTACGGATGTGCAATTAATGTTTCGTCAATTGTGATTGTCAAAACAATGAAAAAATTAAGAATAATGTTTTTGTACACTTTACTTTTTGCAACTCTCTTTTTCTTGTAACTTATGATAAGACCAAACTTGGAAAAAAATGAATTGGTTGTGGTTATCAATCTGTTTCTGTTCCGATAAATATAGAAATTATAGTGATCTAACCATTCGTAGCTTGCCTATAATTGTGTAAAAAAGATAATACCTCCGCAATCGAATGGTATCTTCTCTTTATATGTGAAGAGAAACCGGTCTTACAGGCGCGTATTATGGAGGAAACTTCCAGAGCTTATATAATTGCAACCATTAGTCTGTAAAACCAAATAAAAGAATAACAAAAGTTATCAAAAAATGTTGTAAATCTTTTTTCATAGAAAAATACGGATTATTTAATTTTTTATTATCTGTATATTAAAAAATTATCAAAAAATAACTTATAACTTTTTTATATATAACTTTTTTTGAAAAAATTATTTGAAATTTATGAAAATATTTTTGACAATGCGAGAGTGAATGAGTAATTAGATTTTAAAGTCGCCAACAGGCCCAGACAATTCAAGACCGAACAAAATGTAGGGCCCTTTGTGCACCTATCTCACCCATAAAATCAAATCTGTAGAATGTCAACAAATACCTTATATCTATATTCTGCAAATTCACTGTAGTAGTAGTTATTACAAAATTACAATTTACATTTTATCTTTTAAAAGTTTGATACCTCTGCACTCTTAAAAATATTGGTGTAAATAAGTACCGTTTTTGAGTGTTGTAAGGAACCAAGAGAGGAATTCGAACAGAACTGACTTCCATGGCAGATATTCTTAAACTAACTTTATTACAAAATATACATGTGTTTCATATTAGGGTCAAACGGGGGTTACAGAGAAAGGGCAAAAGGGGTTAGCGACCTAAGGAAAGGGGTGGCATGGCGCTCCTTACAGTGTAATCAGTGTCACAAATTGTGTACAGGAATTTGGTGTAAAGTTTTGCTAATTTAGCTTTAAGTAATTCAATATTAAACAAACTTACCTAGTGAAGTTTGATACCAATTCCATCGACTGAAGGTATCAAAAGGTTTACTAGAGATTACCGTTGACCTTGTTTTGTCAGACCTTTTAGAGAAAGTTATCCCCCGGCCGAAAACCGAAAGATAGCGGCACCAAAAAATAGCAATAGATAGCGGCAGAGAGAAGGAAGGCACCTTTTTGTCATCTTCAGTCGATGGAATTGTTATCAAACTTCCATTAGGTAAATTTGTTTAATATTCAAATCCATCTCCCTCTGGTGATTAAAAGGTTTACTAAAAAAATTTAGAGAAATTGGCTTGCAAACTGAGAGAAAAAACATTTATTTTGTATTCTGGCTTAACACAGCAGTGGAGAAAGCGCCAACACAATAGAACAACACACTTACGACCAATAATTGTTTTGCTATAGAAGCTGTTAAAGACCAAATCCAACTTCCATCCGGTTTTTGCCAAGATCTGCTCGATAGGCAAGTTACGACTGTTAGCCTTTGAAGTCTACGCGAAGTCTATGCGAAGCGGGTAGAGTGCGCAGAGAAAATGCTGTAGTGATCCCCGCCTCTCAGAGAGCAGCCTTCAGGCAGCACAACAACGTGTCAGGGCTGGGGGAGTTGGCGGGTTCTTCTTGGCTAAGAAAAGGAATTTCTAGTCCCTGCCGATCTCCGCCGACATACGAATCCAATTTTGCAGCGCTTGCATAAGACAGATAGCTAGCCTTTTGGGATACTTCGGCAGAAAAATACATGCACCAACGTTTCCTGGTCCCGATTGCTTGATCGGTTTTGAGATGATTAGGGTTATCACCAAACTATTAACCTTGCAATTGTCCGTTTTTAGAAACCTAAGAGATTGACATCTGGCGGCCGTGACAATCACCACCAGCACAATCGTTTTCTGTTGAATAGATGTCTAAGTGGACGACGCAGAAGGCTTGGCCAAAACATCTAAAACCATGCTATCATCTCAGATTTCGTATATTTGGGTGTGGGAGGCAGCATATGGAAAGCCCTTTTAAGCAGACCTTTGAGTTCCCTGTGCTCTTCCAAGGACAAATGCAAGCTGGTCAGCGTGCACACCGCCGCTCTGGCCAACAGGAGAGCACTGTAGCTGTATGTTCGCAGGTGCAACCGCACCAAGAATTCCATTAGATCCGTATTTTTGGGATGGAAAACGTTGATTCCGCGATCTTCTGCAAATGCTTTCCACAAACCATATTGCCGGATGGTCGACGGTTTGCACAACTTTGCTATCAGATCAATTGCTGCGTCTAACAGGCCTTTTTCTTTTTTGCCTTGCATTAAACACAAAAGCCAGTCAAAGTCAGCGACGAGATCCTGTGCACCCGACTGGGGTCTTGGTGAAGAAACAGCAACTTGTTGCTCCCCAGTGGTTCCTAAGTGCAGTACCCGTCTTCACGCTGCTGTCTCGAGTTCCGATTAGCTTCTATGTTTAGCGCACTTGGGATGTACGCGACCGAGATCCAGCCTCTCGAGACGAAGACCCACTCTCAAATATGCTGAATTTCAGCAAAAACGGACTTACTCATATTGCTGTGCTTATTGACGCCAACCACCACTGTGGAGTTATCCACCATAAGCCAAATATGCTGCCAATGTCTATCCCTGGCAAAAACTAAAATTGCGGCACGCAGTTCCTTAATGTTGATATGAAGTGACTTTTCACTGTCACTCCATGTCACCCCCCCTTCCCGTGTTATTGTTGTTATAAAAAGCTCCCCAGCCATTGTTTGATGCATCGGAGAAAATTGTAAGATCATGCCTGGGGACGCACAGAGACCTTGAAACACATTGGATATGTTCGAGCCACCAATTCAGGTCCAAAAACGTACTCTCGAGTCAAAACCGCTTTTGCCTCAAAATTTCCTTTGGATGCCTGTAAGGCGTCAACTTTAAGCATTTCTAATCATTTCAGATGCAAGGGGACCTGTTATACCTGGGCCTAAGGGTTACAATCTTACCAATTACTGAGGAGAGGAACCTAATCAAGGGGAAGGACACCTTCAGAAATTCGAAAATTAATTCACGAAGTTTATTTCTTTTCTTTGCTGTTGGCCTGACTATCATATCGAAAGAATCAATAAGAAAACTTAAATACTCAATTTGTGTCTTAGATTTGAATTCCGATTTGACCTTATTAATAAAAAATCTCTACTTACCGTACGAGCCACCGCCACTTGCGCCTTAGAAAAGGACTTTTTGAAACCGATAACATCATCCAGGTAATTCAAGTGTGAAAATCCCTCTTCCATCAGGGCTCGAAAAGGCAATTTCATGATTTTTGTGAATATGAGCGGGCTGAGCAATAAGCCCATAGAAAACGCATTAAATTCAAAAAAACCTATTGTCCCCTTTAAATCACAGAAAACGCCTAAAACACGCATGAAGAGAATAGTATGCGTTTACCAAGTTGATCCGAAACATCCAAACACCTGGAGATAAAAACGTAAAGATCTGCCAAATCGTCTCCATCTTAAAATGAATCATAGGAAGAGATTCACTGAATTTCTTGTGATTCAGAATGAACGCCGAACCATCCGGCTTAAGCACCAAAAAATATGGGTTAAGAATTTGGTCCAAAATCATCTACCTCTAAAACCACCCCTAAATCTAAAAAGGAGATAATATAATTTTCTAAAGCCTTGTCATCAATTGATCCCATTGATCCCGAGAAGGGGTTCAAAACAAAGTCCCAGTGAACTCCTCGAATTTGATCAAGGGTCCAATCATCATCCGTAATCGATTTTCAACATTCAACGCAATTCGATACATTACCAGCTTTAAATGTCTTATTAATTACCCTCAAAGATTTTGCCGCTTGCGATTTCAACCCACCCCTAAAAAAGGCTTAAAGGAGCTTTTTGCATCTGGGCTGCGGAAACACGGCTTTCCACAGGATTGAGTCAAACTCGACAACGAGAAGTTGACGCTGCACTCTTAGATTTAGACCACGGCTTGAGTCTGTTTCCTCTCTGAACCAAAAAAGGTGCAATTTTCTGCTCCTCTGCAGCTTGTTTGGCACTGGCAGTGAGATCTTATGGCAGAAAAAAACTCCCTTGCACAACCGGCACACAAGTGATGTCCTGGAACTTGTGAGTGAGTAGAGAAACAATACCTGCTCGTCGTTTGGTGTTCAACTGCGTATTCGCAAACCCAATCATCTTAAGGAGATCTCGCAGATTGTCAAAAAGAATTAGAAAATCCTCCTTTAGCTGCTGGGAAATAAAATTCTTCTTGATGTCCACAGATCCTGTCCAAAATCTTTCTTCCAATTGCTTGGGATACTAAAATAGACAATTGGAGATTCTGAGATTCGAGATCTCGCATCTGTACCACTCTGCCCAAACGGGAGAACAAAGCAGCTTGAATTCTCGGCGGAACCACAGTTGAAACATATGCTGGGGACAAATACTTTGACCTCAGCGTTTTCCACTCTTCACTCACTTCGCATTTAGACAAGGACGACTAAAAGCAAGAAGAACATTAGAATAACTTATATTGCATTGGCTAACTATCCAATACTACTGTCATCGTATTAACAATGGATTGCTTTATAGCTGGACCAAATTTTACTGAATCAGGTAGTTGACCCAGATTACTCAATTTCTCAAGGTCAAGAAATACATCCTCATCATTTCCCTTTTCCAACTCCAGGAATTTCAGACGCACGTCTTCAAAGGTATTGGAAACTTCTTCTGTCGCCGCATTCTCCACCACTTCATCTATCGCCACATCCTCCACCATGGCGCTGCATGACCTTGAATTAGAAACCCAAGAAATTTACATATGCTAATAAGTGCCAAAATTTTGCTTGCAGAAGAATTCTTTTTGCACAACTTGGAGTTTTTTAATTATTTAGCTCGTTTCAGCTATAGTGCTGTGCACTGTCATTGTATGCACGCATGCGGTACCATACAAACACTGGGTATGTATGTCAAACTACCAAAATTCTGTACGTACAGTAGAAAGTAAATGTACTTAAAAAACGCTTGAAAGACCGACTAAACTTCATTCGACTGTAGAAAATCTAACATATCACGCTTTTCCACACTGGTACTGGGCAGCTTGGTGTGTGGTGTATCCAACTCCATTCACTTTCTTGGTTGATAATCCACATCTGGTCGCGACAAGACTAGATCTTGGTCTAACAAGACAAGGTCAGCGATCATCTCTAGTGAACTCTTTGGTCACAAGAGGGAAATGGAATGATTGTTACTCCAAAAGTACTTATTTCCCTTCACACTTCTTCAAGTGTAATTAAAGAAAAGTACTTATAGAGTGTAACCATCAATCAGCAAAATTAACAAATTTACACCAAACTCCTGTAAATTTGATTGGTCATTGATTGGTCATTGATTACACTCAAAAACAGTACTCACACCAATATTTTTAAAAGTGTGCAAAATGTGATAGGAATTCCTAATATTCAGATAAATCCTTTCAGGAATTTAACGTTCAGTTTTCAAATTCATAAATACACATCTCCCATAATTCCTCCAAATCAAAAAAGTACAAAACTCAACATTAAAAAAATAACCATGAGTATAGATTCTATAAACAGTAAGAAAAAAGAAAAAATAAAAATCAGGAAAGAAGAAAAAACCTTACCACACTGTAAAAAAAAATAGGTGTAAGGTGTTTAAATAAAGACAATTTACTCTTAAAAAAGAGTTAATTTACTCTTTTAAGTAGTAAATTGTGTCTTTGTGAAAACCATAAAAGTTTTCATATAGAGACAGTTTACTACTGAAAAGAAGTTAATTTACTCATTTATAAGAGTAAATTAGTCTCTAATTAAACACCTTACACCTATTTTTTACAGTGCAGTAGTCTTTATTGGTTCTACAATCCAGACACTGCTTGATGGTATACTAATACACTCTTACAAACTTGAAGCCTGGCTGACACTTATTAAGATGTAGTCAGTTGTATTTAGGTGTATTTAGCCTGGCTGACATCTGTACAGGTGTCGGCCAAACAATTTTCTAAGAGTATAGGAAAGCTACATGAAGGCTATAGTTTGAAAGTTTTCTCTTCCTCTCTCTTAATTACAAGACTACTGTAAATTGTTGTTAAGTAGTCTACTGATGTTAGTGTGGTTAATTTTGTTGGTCAATTGTTTGGTTAGTTAGTTTGCTTGCAACTAAACAGGGTTATTTAGCATTATTTCCTTTATTTGTCCCATTTAAGCTAAACACTGACAGCAGAAAGTGAGTACTTTTTGAAATCTTGCCTACTTTTGGAAATCTTTTGGAAATCTAGGAATTATCCTTCATTTGTTGATTTCTTAAATGACCTAATCAGTAGTTACCATTTTTCTTTATTTTTAAAGCTCTTACTTGGCTGATAAACGGTTTTCTGCTTTTTTAAATAGATTGTCAGTCGAGCAGATTTGATAAGGTTTACAAATGCCATGCAATTGTCATCTAAGATAGTTTCTAATCTTTCTGTTAAAGCTGCAAGGAATTATGATATGGGACAATTATTGCAGATATCTGTAACTTCACACTTCTGGTAAACATAGACTTTTTAAGGCTTAGTTAACCCCATAGTATTCTGTGGCTTTCCATCACCAAAAGAAAGCCTACAGATATTTTGTCTGTATCCAACATTTCATTGGATTTCACTTCAGCATTAAAAGTTTGTAGACACTTGCTTGCCACCAACATCTTGAAGCCCAGTCATTGAAGTAAAAAGACTTTTATGGCATCTGTAGTCTCCAGTTGTTTCAGTAGTTTGAAACAAAGTTAATAATGTGTTATATCAACTAAAAGTAAATGTGCTATCTATTTTGCATGTTGATGAATCGGTTGTCACAGAGATAGAAAATTGGTAATATAATTGGGGAAACAATCGCTCACAGTTCAAGCTGTAAACATTACTTTGCAATATTTCAGCAGTTTTGCATGGTTGCTTAGCTAGAGCTACAAGTATTGTTATTAAAAATGTTGCTAAAGAGCTATTTATTAACTTGTTTACTCTCCTCAAATGGGAGTGTGCTCTTGTTCACTCTAACAACAGTGCTAAAGGTCCTGATGGCATTTTGTAATTTTGCCATATTGCGTGGTATTTGCCTTCACCTAGACAGGCATGTTTTGCTGGCTGTTTAATCTAATTTGAAAATAAAAGTTTTTTTTTCTTTTTTTAATGGTTATTAATTATGCTTGTATTGAAACCTAGTAATGGTCCAAGGTATTATATATTTATTGCTATGTTGTATCAGATCTTTACTTGTACCAGCATGCAGATGCAAAACGTTTTGTATGCCACAGAATGATGGGCTGATGGAAATAATCCAGTTTTCTCCTTGAAAGACATTCTGCATGCACTTGTTCATAGATCATGAGCTTCGTTTTGCTCAAGAACATATATCGGTAGATACTATCTTGAGTTTTTTCAGTTTAATTTATTAAGCAATTATTAGACAATAAAGATGAGTTGTGATGCAATATTTGATACGATTTGATAAGTACTTATCAAATATTGTACAACAACTCATCTTTATTGTCTAATAATGGCTTAGAATTTAGACTGAAGAAACTTAAGACCGTATCTACCGATGTATAAACGGTATTTGTTTGTCATATTTGTTGGATTTCCGCGCCAAAACCCCCGCAACCGTTATGTTGTTTGATGTTGCGTCGTTTCTCCTCATTATAGGGCGCGTCTTTGTATCGTCGTCGTCGTGTGTCGATTGTAAATAATCCTCGCTCTCGATGTAATAAACAAATAACTAATTTAATAAGTCATATTAGAGTGCGGCGGTTTCCCGCCCGTTTCAATACCTTTATACCCTCATCCTCGTCATTGGACATGTGACCACTTCGCCTCGCATTGCTGCTCCCATCTATCATCGTTTTACATAAGAAATAATAAATAGTTAAATAAAATTACAAAACAACCACTACAATATTTTATAAAAATTCCTATTACATTAGACGTCTTATAATCTTTCCTAAATAAAACAATGATGTTTAGCAATTATTAAGATACAAAATTTCAACAAGAAAAAATTTTCAAGAAAGTAAAGGTTTATTATGCCAACAAAGTTTTCCAAAAAATTCAGTTTAAAAAATTAAACTTATTTAGAAGTATAAAACAACCACTCGCCTATAACCTTTTCACTGAGATAAAAAATAAATGTAAATGAAAAAAAATTAAAAAAAAGAAAATCTATAATTAAAATTAAAAATCTGTTAATTGTAATTTCCAGAGATATGCATTTTGACAAAAGTTAAAATTTTTAAGTTTAGATTTAGAAATGATGAGACAATTCTATACAGAATAAAATATATTCATGAATTAGCTCACCACTTTCAAGCCTCCTCTATCAAACATTAATGCTAGTTGGTGATTTGTCAGTGCTAATTAACACCAAAATCGTTATTGTTAACTTGCAATAGATTAATGTTTGATCCAGTCTTCGATTGCAGAAAATTTAAAAAAATAAATTTGTTATTGTTTAAATAAAACACTGCACCTAATATTAAGTAGCACCTTGTTAAAATATATGCAATATGGTTAAACATAGCCTAAAAATGCACTTTTTCCCAAAAATTGCATTTTTAGGCTATAATCAACATCACAAATGTAAATAAAATGAAAAAAACTATATGCCACTCAATAACTCTTGATTAAGCAGATTTCACGTCACCTGTTGTTTGGATTGCAAATGTACAGAACAATGTGAAAGATGTATCATAAAATCCGATTCTTAAAGTAGACACTAGCTGCGTTCAAAGCCTAAAATTCCCTTTCAGTTAAGTCATTTTTGACTTAGTGACTTTTAGAATTTGCTAAAAGTCATTTTTTTCATGAACACGTTTAGAAAAGAAATTATAAAATGCACTTTTAAGAGTTTGCGCATATGCTACTAATAGCAAAAGTCAAAAAAGGAAAAGGATAAGTCGTAAATTTGGGACTTTTATAATGCAACTTTTAGAGCTTGCATTTTAAAAAAAAATGACACAAATATGACATCATTTCCGATTGTAAAAGGCTACTTATACGACTTTTACTAAAAGTTGTATAAAGTAAAAAGCTTTGAACGCAGCTAATATAAAACTGTATCTATATACTAAAAACCAAGACTTTTTTGTCACAGCAAGTCTGCGAACACGGCTGACCTGAACCACATAATTTACATACCGATCGATAGCTTTCTCTTTGCAGATTTGCCAAAAAATCAAAAATTTAAGAAGTTAAATAGAATTTGAATTATTAATGAAAAACAATAAGCAATCAAATGTCTTAAAATGATATGGCTCAAAATGATATGACATCACATACCTTTCACCCTTCATACCACCTGCAGAGAGCCCATTGAGTTAGTGAAATCAAGGGCATTTTTGTAACAGTTTGTCAGTGCAAACTACTGCACAAAGTCCTTTCATTGTAGATTTGCCATCAAATTTCATATTTAAAAAATTGTAAATAGAATTTAGATAATTAATAAAAACTACAATAACAAATTTAATCACTCACAAGGAGTGCTTCCCTACTTGGTTGCCTCCGAATAATGCATGTTTTCTCATAGGAAAAAAATCAAACACTTTTTCTATGTGAAAATGCAGCTAGTTTAACAATATTAATTTTATTTAAATATATTGTCTTAAGATTGGGGCAGTATTTTAGTTAACTAATAATTGATTTATTTCTTTAACTTTATGCAAATCAGAGGCGCACAAGTAGGGAACCACTCCTTGACAAATGGCACTGACATCACCACATATCTCCTTAAAGGATTAAACAGGGGGAAAAGGAGATTGTTAATTTCCAAAATTTTAAATATAATTAAAATATATTAACTTGGAATTTGTTAGTTTGTTTGTTTAAATCAGATGTAAATAAATGAGAACTTCATACTAACAAGGAGGTATTACGGACTTGAGTCGCTCCAATTGCTATCATTTAAAGAAATAATTACATTATTGGCTAAATAAAATATTAATAACAATTAAAATTAGCAACGCCTTAAAATATATTTTATATTGTGAAACTTATAGCCCATTAATGCATTTTTTTCCATAGAAAGAATGGCTGCTATTTTTCCTATGGGAAAAAATGCATTTACAAGCTATAAGTGTAACAATATAAAATATTTTTAAGGCATTGCTAATTTTAATTGTTATCACTGTTTTATTTAGCCAATAATGTAATTATTTCTTTAAATTCATAATACCTCCTTGTAAAAAATGCAAATGAAGGCAAAAAGGGCTTAAACAATAGCTTTTTTTCTCTTATTTGAGAATTGAATTATTCGTTAAAATTTGTATTTTTTCTATTTATATTTTTCCATTTATATAATTCCATTTATATTTTATGTATAAATAAAAAACCAATTACAATAAATTTTGTATTGCGAAGATTAATAAGGGGTGAAAGGAGGAGGCAAATGGAGAACAGGTGTGACCTAGAAGGGAGTAAAGAAGAGGCAGTGCAATCTCACAAGGAGGTACTACTCCCCCTCAGATTTGCATAATTTTAAAAAAATAAATCGATTAATACTTAACTAAAACAATGCCCAAATCTTAGAACGCACTTTGAATAAAAAAAATTACTATTGTTACTTTTATAGTCTAATAATGCACTTTTTCCCATTCGAAAAAGTCAAACTTTTTTCCTATGGGGAAAAATGCATTATTAGGCTATAAAAGTAACAGTACTAATCTTTTTTACTTGAAGTGCGTCTTAAGATTTGGGCATTGTATTAGTTAAGTATTAATCGATTTATTTCTTTAAAATTATGCAGATCTGAAAGAGGGGTCCATAGGACCTCCTTGTCAGTTACCCCTTTCATTTCCAATTTCTACCATCCAATTCTCAATACAGGAAAAATTAAAAGTAATCAACAGTAGATGTGTGAGTGGGTGGATACATGTGAGTGGATGTGTAAATAAGTAGTTGAATGTCTAAATTGTTTTATAAATGGATATTTGGGTGTGTGTGGGTGGTTGAATGAATGGGTAGAGAGGTATATGTAAGATTGGATGTGTGGGTAGGTATGTAGATGAATGTATGTACAAGTGATTGTGTGGGTGGGTAGGCATGTGTGTCAGCAGGTGGGCATGTGTGTCAGTAGGTGGGCATGTGTGTGGATGGGTGGATGTGTGATTGTATAGGTGAATGTATGCATGAGTAAATGGGTTAGTGGTAAGTGGATAGGTGTATATGTGGGTGCATAGTTGGGTGGGTGGGTGTATGTGGATGGGTGTATGTGGGTGAGTGGATATTATAGGCACATGTGTGAGTGGGTGGATGGATGTGGGGCACATGTGATGGATGTATACATGAATGTTTGGGTTTGTGTGCAGATGGATGTGTGAGCACATATGTGATTGGGTAGGTGGATGCTCGAGTGGGTGAGTAGATGGGAGTGTATGGGTGGATGTATGAGTATATAGATGGATGTGTGAGTGTGTGAGTAGATGGATGGGGCATTTGCATGAATGGGTGTAGTTATGTAGATGGATACATCGGTTGCTGAATGGATGGGTGTATGTGAATGTATATGTAAGAGTGGATGGGTTGATATGCGAGTACATATGTGAGTCGGTAGATAGATGTGAAGGTGGGTGGGTGGATATGTGAGTACATGTTTAAGTAGGTAGATGGATATGGGTGTGTAGGTAATTGTGGGAGTGTGTAAATGGATGTGTGAGCACATGTGTAATTGGGTGGGTGGATATGTTGGTGGGTGAGTAGTTGGGTGGGTAGATGGGTGCATGCACAAGTGATTGTGGATGGGTGGATGTGTGGTTATATAGGTAGATGGGTGCATAGATGACTGAATGGATAGTTGGGTGGGTCAGTGTATGTATGGTGTATGGTGTATGTATGTATGGGTGTGTATGTGTGGGTGAGTGGAGGGTCTGTTTTGTCTAATGATCCTTTATGCAAATGTGATGTATTTCATGGCCAGTTATACATGGCCATGTCTACAATAAGATCACTTCAAAAATTATGACTGAACATTCTTAATGCAAATAGTCACGAGAGTTACAAAAATAAAGAAGGCCTATACACAAAAACTATTGTAATATAGAAATAGTGTAATATAGGAATTGTAATGTGGACCATATTGAAATATTCTAATACTATAAAGCAACAAGAATGTTCTCTTATTCTCCATATATTCCTTGGATTTTCACGGGTTGTTATTTAAAAAAAATAAATTAATTTCGAAAACAATCCAGGTCAAACCTCAATGTAACAAACTTGCATATTGCGAATTGTTCGATGTAACGAACAATTTGCTGTTCCTTGGTTGGTTTCCCAGTGTCTTAGCGTTTAAAAAAATCGAATATAACAAATTCCGATTTAACGAATTATCGCTTATAGCAAACACATTTTACAAAACGGAAGTCAAGGATACCTTGATTTAAGACTCATTTCCTGTAAAAAAAAAAGCTGCTCCAATCCAAAATAAGTACACAAGAAGTTTTATTTACGACTTGCAATTTATTTTCCAAACATTAAACACTACAAGATATTTGAAATTTTCTTCCATTAATTCAATATAACAAAATAGTTTGCTATATCGAATGATTTAAAATTTTTTCACATCATTTCGATATAACGAAATAGTTCGCTATAATGAATAATTTTAAATTTTTTCACATCAACTTGATATAACGAAATAGTTCGCTACATAGGATAATTTTAAATTTTTACCTGTTAGTCCGTTTTAAAGAAATAGTTCGCTATACCGAGTATAGCAAACTCTCGATTTAACGAACATATTTTGAGGGTACCTTCTCGTTCGTTATATCAAGGTTTGACCTGCAGTAATTGGTTTGCAGATGTGTGGCCAACTATACAAAAAATATATTGAGATGTACAATTCCTGTTGGATCAGCAAGTAAAATTAGCTTCGAGTGACAAAACATTATAAAAATTTATAGTAAATTCAGTAGTAAATTTGAACAAAATTCTGAAAATTGCATTTTTTATTTGAAGGCTTAATCAGTATTAAAATGCAAAAATTTTGTCTGATCTAGCCAGTTAAAAAAAATTAGATGTGATTTTGCTCATTTTAATGAGCATCAGGTCTTTAAATATCACTTGTGCTATTAGGCATGTTTGCAATTCCTTTACAAGAGGTTTGTAATTTTCAGCTCGTCGAAGTCTTTTACACAATAACAATTCTCTATTCTGTTCTATTTAAATAAATAATATCTTTTCATACAAACTACCGAATGAGTCAAGCGTTTTCTCGGCAAAGATGTATGCTATTTGGTTAGATTTGAATCTCATTCGAAACAGAAACCTGCATATATTCAGGTTCATTGTCAGCAATACAACGACTCGGCTCGTTTGTGCCATGGCTTACCGTAATTCCAACATGATTGCTGGTTTGGATGTTCCATTCTTCCTCCTTTATCTTTATGCTCACTATTTTCTTTTACAAAATTATTCCTTCTTTTAAACTTACCTTAGTTTTTCCACTAATTTTACATTTTAATGATTTTTTTAAACTTGTAAAAAAATCCACTGCAAAACCTGCCAGTCCATAAACTTTGTTTGGCTCATTAGGCAAAATGTTTTCCACTTCTTGCACATTCAACCGAAAAACAAAAGTATAGTTTAGAAAAATCTGATGAATCTTTTGAACGTGACGAGAATTACAAAACAGCCTTTGGTGTGTTTGCCATGTATGGCAACCGGTGAAATGGAAAGGGGGATCCTAATGATTGAGTGGACCAAATCTTGCAAGGTTGGGATCTGCAATACATGATTTTGGTCCATTTTTAAATCTGACTTTTCAACGTAATTTCAGCATTGTGCCCATTTGCAATCAGTGAACAATGATTTAAAAACAGTTAGATAGAGTTCTCGAAAACATGAAAGGTTTACCATTACATTTCAACTAGAATAGTATCAGAATTATTTGAATAAAAAACTAAATTTTTTACCTTTAATCATGATTTGATCACTCGATTCTAATATTGTTCAATCACTTTTGCTTGCACTTTTACGATTTGATCAATCGTTTTACAAAGTGCTTAGCTTTGTTCATTTACACTCCTAAAAATTAAACAAGAATGAAGTCTGCAGAAGTTAAACATTTGACTTTTAAAGGCATATTATTTTTAGTACACTACAGCAGTAGAATTTTATCTTTTCATTTCAAGTTAAATGTTAGATCTTTTGGAAAGATAAAAACAACTACCTTACAATCTAATGTTTCAATATTTAAAATTTTCCACGAGGTAAAAACAGTACCTTTATTATCAGGTTAGTCATCCTTTTTGTAAGAGATTTAAATCTCTCTCTACCTTGGCTGCAAGGATAATAACAAGGTTGCGGTACATAGTTTTATGCTATGATGTATAGTAGTGTTAGTGTAAAAAACTAGGTTTACTATGTAGATTTAGTGATATAGTTAAATAGTTTTCAAACTTAATTACTTAATTTAAAAATTATAAACAAATTCATAATTTTAAAGAAATAATTTTATATTTTACACTTTTTTGATTATTGGTCAATCGAATTTTTTAAAAAATGATTAACTAAAGATTAAAAAATCAAAAAAGAAAAAACTGTTGATTGTAATTTTCATATGCAAATTTCATGTCTTCATGTGACCTATTTTATTGTATTTAAGTTTCTAAATTCATGGCATTATATCACACGCATTTCATCACTAACTTTTTACTACAACAGAAACTTTCGCAATGTATTGTTTCAGATACTGATAAAGATGATGAGTCATTCTCAACAATTGGAACTCAAAAGGCAAACCAGTCATTGAAACTTTACAACAATAAAGTTCTTCAAAGGAAATAAATTTATTTGTTTCTTGATCAAACAACCAAAACTGGCACTCTGGAAAGTCAATTTAAACTCAAAGCAATTTCATTGGTAATCAGATACAACTTGTCTGCCTCCAATATAAATAAAGTTAAAGAAATAAGTGTATTATTGTTGAAACAAAACACTACCTCGATCTTAAGTTACAGATCTTAAGATACAGTTCATTTAAATATAATTGATATTGTTAAACATATAACCTAAAATTACATTTATTGGGGAAAAAATGCAATAAAGTGAAATTGAAAATAGACATGTTGGAAAGCACCTTTTGTTAGTCTAAAAAGCATATGGAAATCTAGATACAAGTAAAGTTGGCGTGGAATTACATATTGTTACTCTTTGCTAAAAACTCTCATTAAGCTGATTGGGTTGTGCTAGGTCCCATCGACCTCGTTTGTGCAAATTGCTTAAAAATTAAACCAAATTTGTTGATAATAAACAAGCAGTCTTAAGCTGGATTTAGATTGCTGTTCACATTGCAGCAAAAGTAAATAAAAAGTATAGTAAGCCTGTTCATATTAATTCAAACTGAAATAAAGTATTAGAAATGAGCCAATCACGAAGCAGTTAAATGTAAAAAAAAAAATTAAAATAAATTAAAAATTATTTATAAATATTCCATTAAATAATTAAAAAATTATGCCACGGAGACAATGACAAATTGTTAAATGACTGATTTTTTATCAATGTGGCTCGGCCATTACATTAATCATAATGATTCCGTAAGTACACTTACATAAAACAACACTGTAAAACCTAGTTTCCGTGCTCGCGATTTTGTCGGAATACCGATATTAAAATTACATTATTATTAGCATTAATGCATTAAAAAAAATTAAGTTCTTATTTTAACAATAATAATAATAAAATAATTAAACAATTATAATTAAAAAATTATAATAATTAATAATAATTAAACTCTTTTAATAATAAGAGCTGTCCATAAATTATGTAATGCCCAAAGAGGGGGAGGGGATCTGATAATTGCATCACACAGATGTTACATATAGGGGGTGGAGGTAAAATAAAAAAGTTACTAACACAATAAAAATCTGTCAAATGTCGACATTCCTTAAATTTGGGTATTTATTTCATATTTATTTATTATTTGTTAATGTTTTTGACACACAAACAAACAAATAATGAATAAATATGGTTTTGCAATAACTTGGCAGATTCTTAAGATTTGTGATGTTACAGGAAGAAAGGTGAGGGTTAGATATGCTTGTTACAAAAATTACAAAGGGGAGTGGGAGGGGGTCTAAAAATCGCCATTTATTGTGTCCCTTAATATATGGATGACCTCAATAATTAAATTCCTCAAAACTAATAACAATAATATAATTTAATTCTTTCTTAATTCAAAACCTTACACTATTTTTGCCATTTTAACTTATAAGTACTGTATAATGTTAATGCTTTATCCTAAAGTATAAAATGATTTTAATAATACATTTTAATTTTAAAGTCACAACTTATATTAAAACAACATGAAAAATATTACTGTATAAATATCACACGTTGAACAAATCTGTGCGTTGAAGACTTTCTTCAAAGTACATGTTATTAAAAATAAATCTGTATTATGTGTGAACCATTTTGTTTAATTTGTGTTAAATTGATGGCATTTTACTCTGAGCACTTTGCATTAAAGTTTGAAAAATTGTGTATGATCATGGGAAAGTAATGTTAGTGAAAGTTGGTTTAAAATATGTATGTATTTATCTTTTTTGTGAAAATTGATGCTTAAACGAACAGGCAACTGATAAAAGTAGATATGTACACATATATACTTCATTCTTACTAACATCAGGATTGAGTTGCTTCTAATCAAACAGATAACATCAAACATGCTATAGGTGCCTTCAATTTCTTTGCTTTGCATTTTTTAAAACTAGATTTTATAAAAAGAAAGTACAATAAAGTTCAAAAGTATTTGGTTATTACGAACTTTATTTACATGTGATGGTTTCATGTGTATTTATTAAATTTAAATTTCTATTGTTAATAATTTCCTGTATTACTTCGTGTCGTACTTGTAATTTAGATAATTTTGTTTTTAAAAACCTATAATTATTGAGACACATTTAGGCACTATGTACATACTTCTATTGTTGCTTGGTGTTGATATTATGTTTTTAAAAAGCTTTTGAAAGTTGAATTAATTTCAGTTTTTTTTTCAAATTGACGAAATTTTTATAATTTTTTATTATATCTTAAAGCAGAAACATTGCCTTCATTATTGATTTGCATATATTTTGATCTAAGTACAGTTTACATTTCACTTTAATTTTTGTAAACTTAAATTTTGAGCTTTTTATGAGAATAAAATTACTGATTTTGAAGCAATAAAGTTAAAGTTAAATTTTAGAAAAAATAATTTTAACATTTATTGGAAAATCTAAACTTGAATTTACTGATTTTGGATTTTCTTTTGTATTAAACATGATTTATCTATGTGAAACAAATTAATATGTTAATAGCTATAATCGAGTTTTTTGAACAATGTACAATGTGTAATATTCTGCAATACTTGCAATATGTAAATTTCTCAAATTATTCGAATTATTCACATTTGCTACTCTTCTGTTAAGACATCAAACTCTCAATTAATAGATCGCATTATTTCTAAAGATTTTAAAATAAATAATTTTAAAATAATAATTTAAAAATTGTGTTAAATTGGTTTAGCAGCTTTTATGAGTAAATAATTAGGTTTCAACAGCCTTTTGGGAGATTCTTATTAGGTATATTAACTGCAAATAATTTTCTAATGATATCCTTATTCAGATTAACAAGTATAGTTCTAATGAAATCAATTGGTTAGCTTATTCAGTATTTTTAGTTTGAGTCAATGTAACTAAGCATCCAAACTGCATTTGATCTGATTGCTAATCTCTTGACTATTGCGTGAGAGTTAATGAATAATCAATAATCTATAATCACCAAAACTATAGATGTCTTTTTTGGTATTTTTTATTTCATTATATGAGAATAATTGTTTGTTGTATAGAATGGACAATTGAAATTTATTAAGGATGTTTACCTTTTTATTAAACGATCATTGAGATGAGTCATGCTATTTCTAATCTTTATTTTAATATCATTACAGGATAAAAAGTGTCCTACTATGTACAAAAATATGCATTATAAAGGTAAATCACATTTATGTTTTATAAAATTAATTTTATTAAATTGTTAATCATGATTTTTTTGTCTATTTAAAAGCAAATATCTGGAATCAGCCTTAGGCGTGTGCAGCTATTGATTCTCTGAATGTTGGGACTCTCTGGATGTTGGGAAAAATCATTACAGGATGTCCTGTGCATCTATTGTCTAATAACTTAGCCCTGCTGCCACGTGACGTAATGCGTCCATGTACAGTGTATTATTTTATACAGTTGAAAATAATAATAGTATTATACATCAACAACTACTATTACTACTGTTATTACTACTACTACTACAACTGCAACTAATAATAATAATATAATAATAATAATAATAATAATAATAATATAAAATTAATAATTAATAAGAATAATCATAATACAAATGATGATTATGTCATGATGATTGATAATAATGATAATAATACCATAATAAAAATACCATTAATAAAAACAATAAAATGGAAAACTAACATTTTCATTTTGTAGTGATTTATGTCATAAAAATTCAACAACATGAGCGATAACTAGTTCTATTCAATTAGAATGGGAATTAGAATTCTTTATCACATATGATGATTATCTGTTACATTCAGAAAACGTTGAACCCATAAGTTGTAACAGAGTTCCTTCTACTTTATTTGCTCATCTTTTTATATACTTATCACGTATCAGATTTTAAGTTTACAGTTTATCTATTTTCCATTCTCCACTCGATGGAGCATTTCAGGTTATCTAGGAAAATTCACCTTCTACTTTTGTCAATACAAACTGCTGCTTCATTAAACAATTTAGAATGAGTTCTTCAAGAATAAAATGAATTAAAAGAGATTTAAACAGAACAACTACAATCAGCAAAGTAAAAGATATATGTTTTATATTTACAAAATCTCTCTTAATGTGAGCCCATTAAATATACCAATAGATGTTACAGTTATTTTAAACTAATTAAGCTGTGTTCAGACTGTGAGTTACGAAAATATAGCGATTTTGACAATAAAACACCAAAAATTAAAGTTGTAAAAAGATAGTTTAATACATTAAAGTTGTAAACATTTTATATATACATAGATATGGAAACAAATCCAAATTGTGTTAAAAGATAGTACTGATCAGATAGGACTACTGCAGTCCGACGCCTAATTGTTGCTCATGCGTCGTGACCCGGCTTTATAACCCTTTCTTCTTTCTTCTTTACCACCCATTGTCAGCGATCCCCCTGCTTTCTATCGCGAGTTATGCAAGATTCGGTCACCTAAAGAAAACGAATATGTCTTCTTTCCTCAACCAGTACGCACTAATGTCATTAGTTCACCGTCAAACCTAAGATGCCATTTTCCCTGTGGAGTGACCGGACCCTAGGTTTAACCGCACCAAAGGAAGAAGGACTGCCAACAAATCCCTAACAACTCATCAAGCCTTAGTCTATCAACCACAGCAGCCGCACGCAATCGACTACCCGGACCACGCCATTTCGACGATCATAAGCAGCTGTTTCATTAGTAGAATGGGGATTCGCAATGTACAAGTATAATTCATTGTTTCGTAATATTTCTGCATTCTGCAGAATTATATCTTTGTATATTAGCTTTTTATCTATTGTTAACTTATTCTATTGTAAACTTCTAATAAATTGCTGTTATACTTTAAACCTGATTTAACGCCTATTGATCATTTTCCACCAACAACAAAAGAACCATGCGTCGAATCGAGATAGAAACATTAAGGTAAGAATAATAAAACATGCTTAATATACCTATCTACAACTTTAATTTTTAAATTATATCAGATTTTTATTCATTAAAAGATATAAGCATTTGGTATCACAAATTTTATTACAGTTTATTACAGGTTAAATCTCATTTTAACGAACTACAGGGGAAGGTAGAAAAAAATTCGTTATAACAAGATTTTCGATATATTTGAGATCAACAAAGAAAATACTTTTTCACATCTATTGTATAATTTTGCAACTTTTTTTAAAATTAAACTTCATCTTTCAAAAATATTGATAGAATTGATGTTTATGTTTTAACAGGAATAAGAATAAAGTCATAAAACAATATAGTATACTGTTTTTCAATTTCACTCTTCTTTTTCCAGTCTTTCACTTATCAAAAATTTGCAGCTTCTCTTTCAGTGAAAATTTTTGTTTCCATTTTCCATCCTAATTTGCCATACTTTCGAGTTATATCAGCATCATAAACAAAAGAAAAATTAATTAATTGTTAAACCTCTTAATGGTTCTAACCATCAGCAGATGGAATTACAAGTATCAAAAAGAATGAGTTTACTAGAAATTTGTTGTAACGAGAAGAAAGTAAATTGAACAATAGGATTTTTTTGTTTTTTATAATGAATTTTTCGTTGTAACGATTTCATTATAACAAGATTTTTTTTATTATTGTTTCCATGAATAAATTGCCGGGGATATAAATAATTTTGTTAAATTGAAATTTTTGTTAGAATGGTATTTATTATAACAAGATTCGACCTGTATTCAGTTCATCTTGATAAATAGCAAACGTGTGGAAATGCTTAGCGTGGAAATACCCAATAAACAATGAAACATGTGATAATATTGCCGGATGTTGTACAAACGTTTGAATGTTAATTGGGAAATAAAAATGTTAACTTAATGTTGGTAGAATGTAAGCAAATAATGTTGATTTGACCTAATATTGGTATAACGTTATACAAAAATAACTTTTATAAATTATTAAAATGCAATATTAACACTACATTTAAAGACAATGTTGATTTGATGTTGATCTGGACTTATTGAGATAATGTTAATTGTTAATAGGTGAATAACATTGTTTGACATGTTAGTGAAATACATTATAAATATATTAAAAGCAATTGTTTATATAATAATCACTTAAAATGTTGTTAAACTGTTAATACAAAGTGGTAATAGAACATTACAGAAATTGTTTCATGAAAACATTGTACAAATTTTAACAACAAACATCTAACTCATGTTTTGTTAAATGTTTTGCTAACAATAATTTTCTTAACTTATATAACATTCTATAGAGTGTACCATACAAATGTTATTCAACATTTCTGTCAAATAGCTTTAAAATGTCGTTAAAGAACATTTTCTGAATATCAATTTACAATATTCATCTAATACTGTATTTAATACAGTAAATTAATATCTTATTTATGTGAAATTGGAACTTATAAAAATCTTTTACTTACATATTAAGGAAACATAATATTCTATTAAAACACTTGCTGGAACTTGAATTATTTGTTTTCTAAATATTTCATTAAACACCTTCACTCTAAGCCAGTATCAGTGATCTAGTGGTTAATGGGCTAGTCTTTAAATTTCAATAATTTGGTTCAATTCCTGGTTGAGATTATTGATTTTTTTTCAGGAAAAAAAAATGAGTGGCAGTTCTTTGGAAGGATTCTAAGTTATTGGTTCTGTGTTTGGAAAATTTTTCTTGCACAATAATAGTCCCAACAGAGGCAAAATTCCAAGATGGTAGACTCACCTCCTGGTATGCAAAAATATAACCCTCTGATATGCAAGCAGTAATATTCAATTAATTCCTATTCTGAATTACTGCTGATGCAAGACTTTATTTTTAGATATTGTTTTGTAAATAATTCTTTTTAATCTTGTCTAATATTAAAAAAACATTTTTTAGAAATGTGATTATAATAGAAATACTTAATTAATACTGAAATCTATTATTAGAGTAACATAACAAAGTATTAATTAAGGCAACATTTCAATGAAACATTTACTCAATATTATATTAAAACAAAATGCTAATATTTATGAAAAATGTTTAGCTAACATGCTTAGAAAAAGATATTTCATCATGGCACAAACATTTAGCCAAACTATTAATGTAATATTAAAACATTAACTATAAATATTCAACAAAATATTGACACAATGTTTCCTTGTTTATTGGGTAGAATTTTGCATTATAACTAACAAGGGAACGGCGCAAATAAGACAATCACCAATTTCTCTGAAATTGATGTCAACAATTCGTTATAGGCATCAAAACTATGTCCTTTAATAAAAATGCTCACCTCTAAACCAACAATAATCTATGTTAAATCAAAGTAAGCACTTTTTCCATTGTTATACACATTTACTGCGTAATTTGGTTATGTATGAATGCAATACTCTTTAGTTGCATTACTTTTATAGATTTTAGATGTAATATGGATGGCTGCAGAAGTACTTCTGATAACAGATATCATTACAAATTGTGTTACAATGGAAAAAAGTGACAACTTTGGTTGAGAGGTGAGCATTTTTATTAAAGAACATAGTTTTGATGCCTATACTGAATTGTTTGACATCAATTTCAGAGAAATCGGTGATTGTCTTATTTGAGTCATTCCCTTGTAAACTAATAGTGATAAATTAGAATGCATTTTTAGAATGCAAGAGCACTTTAAAGAATTTGAAAACTTTGGACCAGAGCTGGATTTATGTAATAAGAGGTCCCAAGCTAGAAACAGGTTTGTGACCATATCACTTTTCAGAGAAGCTTACACATCAGGTGCTATTCCATACAATCAAATAATTTATAATTTCTTCGTGTAAACGATAAGTAAAATAAAATTAAAAAAATTAAGAACACTGAAACTGCAAAATTTATACCATATAATTATGAAAAAATAATTAGATAGATATGTTGTTTTAGGTCGTCAGCAGCTATACATGGCTATACAAGCTACACATAACCTGTCAACAACAAAAAAATTAATACACGTCATTTACTACAAGTAATACAGAATTCAAATTTTAACACAGAAAAACACAGAAAAAGAAAAAAAAATTAGAAAAGAAGTAAAAGAAAACCAGTAGCCCTATTGGTTCCACCACCAAGAAACCCCTTAATGGTGGGGTTCCAGGGAGTGCCATGAGGAAGCTAGAACTTAGAAGTTTTGTTCACTTCATGAGAAGACCCCTTAGATTGCTGCCTATCATAGCTTTGTGGTAAATCTGGCACTGCTTTGGACAAATGAAGTTTTGCATTTTAAGTTTTAAACTCTTCAAAAAGAGTATGCTTTCCATATAAATATCATTTTATTCCAGCTTGCAATAGCCTGCCTTTAACTCTCCTGCATTTTTAAGCATTTGTTTTTCAATTCCATCTTACTAGTAACTCAGTTCACAAATAATGATGCTGCTACTTGTTTCATCAAAAGCTGATCTTTTGTTTCATCAAATCACAATTGTTTAACATTGCTGTTCAGTTTTATAAAAAATACAAAAGTTTGACTAAGCTAAAAAATGGTGAAAGAATCAAGAAGAGAGGAAGAATTAAGGAGAATGAAAGAGAGAAGATGGTCATGGTGATATTTTGATTAATGATGCCAGTGGCTACTATTGCCATATGCAACATGCTGAAATGGATATCATGGACAAACCAGCAATGCCTAGCAGCAAGAAGAAGCTGCAGCACAACCAAAAAAACATAAAATAAAAAAAATAAAATAAAAAAAAGGACCTAGATCCCAGAACCCACCATTGAAAGAATTAAAAAAAAAATTAACCAGTAGGCCCTATTGATTCCATCATCAAGAAAGGAGGAGAAAACTTCTAAACCCTAGCCTTTTTGTGCCCCCCTCCCCCTTATTACACCATCAAAAGGCCTCTTAGTAATGGAACTAATAGAGCCTACTGGTTATCTTTTACTTTTTTCCTAATTCTTCCTTTTTCCTCTTTCTTGCTGATGATGGGTTTTGGAATCCCAGCTGTTCTTTTTTATTTTTTTTTATTTTTTTTTGTTTTGTTTCATTTTGGTTGCACCGCGACGTTTTCTTGAGGCGTGGCATTGCTGGGTTCTCCCTGGTTCCCATCTGGGCATTTGAAGTGTAAGAAAATGGATTGTATATTTATAAATAACCTGTGTTAAAATTAAAGTTGTTGACAAGTCGCATATGGCCATAGTAGATGATGGCAATCTTAAACAACATTTCACTCAGGAGCAGATCCCCTGTGAAACATATACATGCATTAGTAATTTGGCAAAATGTGCAAAAAAATTAGAAAATCTTAGTCTAATAATAATCTGCTTCCCCTCCCTTCCCAAAAAAAAAAATTTTTTTTTAAATCCACTCTTGATTTCATTACCACTATCAAAAAAATCGCTTGATGGTGTATTAACAGGGAAAGCCACATGAAGGCTACAGCTTAGAAATTCTTTTCCCTCCCCCACCCAGAAAAAAGAGAAGAAGTGACAATGGCTTAAATAAAGAGAAAAAGGTAAACCAGATAGTTGACGGTTGCAACAAAATCCTAATGCTTTTAGACTAATGGCTGCTTTGCATAAATTAAAAAAAACTGGTTCTTTCCTTTTGGAGGGCCACACAAGCTTAAATGAAGCCAAACTCTCTCGTATGTAATAAAAGCAAGATGATAAAGTTTGGAGTGCTAAGATCTTAACCATCATAAAGGGCCCAATAGATGGCAAGAACAAAAACTCTACATCTCTCAAAGTAAAACTAAATTAAACAATAATTTACAGCATTTTTAAAGTTTTTTTTCAGTGAAAAACCCACCAACAGTGCAAACAAAAACAGAAAGCACTGATCTTTTTGATAATATGCAAAAAAAGATCTGTTAAAAGGAAAGTCCCCAATACATAATGAAGCATTTGTCAATGTTTGTTGAGTGTTTGTAGTTAATGTCTTAATGTTTGTGCCATAATGAAATTTCACTTTCTAAGCATGTTAGCATGAGTAAGATATTTCAAATTGTTATAAAATGTTTTCCTAAAACAGTTTTTGCAATATTTCTGATATGTTTGTAATATTTAATAAACAATTCAATTGCAACATTTAAGTCATGCAACTAAACATCATCCTAATAGATCCAAATTAACATTTAATCAACATTGTCTTTAAATACACTGTTAACATTGTATTTTAATAATTTATAAAGGTCACTTTTGTATAACATTATATCAATATTAGGTCAAATCAACATTATTTGATCATATTATACCAACATCGTCAATATTTTAATTTTACAATTAACATCCAAACATTTGTACAACATCTGAAAATATTATCTTACATAAGGTAATTGTAAATATTCCCCAGCCTCTTTAAAACTGACCCCACAACCAACATGTTACTACCTGGGCAACCCCTTGCATATTGAATACCAAATTGTAGATCAGTCTGCCTCTGACCTCCACCCAAAACAGACTGACTAGAATTAAAAAGGTGCGCCACCCCAGGTAAATGCAAAAGTCATGCCACATTATTGGATTACCAAAACCCATAGTGCTCTATGAAGATGACTGATCACAATACAAAAAAAAAATTCAAAAAAATTTGTGACTAGGTAAAAGGATGAAAGATATAGGCACCAAGAAAATCCAGATCACAAACCCTGCCAGTTTTGACAGTTTTAACCAAAAGTTCAGAGCTCAAGCAATTTGAAGAGCACACTTTTTGATAATTTTGCAGCTGCAATGAAGATGGCAGTGTTTGTCAAAGTCAAACTCAATGTGAAAGTCACAATGATGTACATGGAACCTTTAACCAACAATACCAAGATTAAGCAGTGAGTCACACTCTACAAAAAAATTACTTTTCTCAGAAAATCTTGCTGCTACTGTTAAAAAGGTGGTTGATGCTTCAAAGTTATCAAGATCACTTTTTGCGGTGGGAACAGCACCAATGAAGACTACCGAAAGAGCTAGGAATATCCACCTCAATCAGTATCGCACATACAGTAACCAGTGACCAGGTCAGGCTACAAGGATCGGGCATAGTCCCCAATTCCTGCACACTCGGCCAGGTGCACTGATAAATAACTGAGTCGGAAGCAAGGTTACAGGATTCAATGTCTTTATTAGCCATCCCGAGCTTGCGCCATTGTCCAGCTCTCGACATCACCTCAGATGTTCACCTTGTGCCCAAGACGTTTTATCCTCAAACACAAAGCCATAAAACATTACTTACCTGGCCACACAGAGTGGCCGTGAAGCCGCTCTCAGACACTAGTAGCCACCATCGATTGGCGATCCCATCTATAAAGCTCAACTGCATACCACGGTGTGCAAGACGAGAATGGCAACCCTACATGACCACTGATCACATCTCCTCCCAAACATCCAACGATAGGAAAAGACAATTACAACAAAGCCAGGACTATGCAAATGAATGCATAGGCAGAGCAAAGGCAGCCAAACCATATATGACCAGCAAATGACAGCCAAAAAACAATGCAATCAAGATAATGCCAAGTTCAAGGCGGCGCACGCAGAGATCGATGACCCCAAAGTCAATTTTTTTTAAATATAATACAAAAAAAATCAAAAAATGATACAAGCAGAAACCATACAAAACTACTTGTACTATGTATTAAAAAACCAATGAAAATATTATGTACTGGTAACAAAAAGATTATAAAGAAAAAGGGATAAATTATATTTACAATTAAGAACGACCATGCCTTACTTTGCCTCAAGTGGCAGAATTGGTGCATCTTTCTCTGTTGTCTTGACATCAACTACCAGGGCCAGGACATTGGCGGGAAAATAATCCAAGTGCAGAACTTCCTGCCTGCGACAACCTTCCAGGTTCAGGAAGTCTTCTGGGATTGCGACACGTAACTCGTTTCCTGGTCCCAGAAGCTGTTCCCTTGACTGCAATTTGTCCATCCCTGTTCACAGTGCCTTCAGTGGCACTGGTGGAAATGGAGACATCAGTCTCAGTCTTGGCATTACTTTGCTTCACGGGTTGATGGTCAGAAGCTAGAAATCCGGTATGATTGCCAGTCCTCAAGTGCACCCCATAAGTAATCCACAAAGCAGAACCCAAAATCAATGGCCACCACAATATAGTGTTTCACAGCCAACCCTGATGAGCCAATCTCAGGCATTGTGCTGCTGGTCAAACAGTCATATGGGAGGAGCCGTGCCATCTAGTCTTCTGCTGCGCACCCGTATAGTTAGTGCAGTACAGTTAAAAGTTGTCTCACACACATACTAGACAGCTCTCCTCTGTCATTCTGTCACCATAGTGGGTAATCAGACTGCACAGATGGTGCCACAATACCCAGAAGGTATTGATGCAATTGGCCTCCTCTTTCACGGTCACCCACCGCTGGTGCAGCATTACCCATACTGCCACTTCAGCCCTTCAACACATTATGTGCGCTGGATTTATTGAGATGATCCTAGGTGCTACAGACAGAAGTATATCAGTATTCATTAGGACCATGACCAGTTCGCCGCAACAGACCAGCATTGGATGCAGGTGGGTTAGGTTGCTCCACCCGAAGGTATTCCAGGCCGTTCTTCTGGCCATTGCCTCTTTTGCCGATCTTGCATTGTTGCACATTAAAGAAAATGAAAGTTTGGGTGGAGTTCCGCGTTTTCTTAATCTTCATCTTGTCCGGCCATGACGACTGACCGAGTACGGAGTGCTGGGTTGAGATACCTGCGATTTCCCATCTCAATGGTGAAATCGTCAATTTCCATTGCTGGGCTGAGGATAGGAATCAATTCCGATTGTAGCAGGAAGAGAAAGTTAGCAAACTTAGCTCTGTCTCGCTAATGCTGTTTTTGTCCCTTAATATGCTTGTTGTGTGTCCAACGTGGACCACATGAACAGCATAAATCAATCCGGGAAATTTGGCCGCTGCTGCCGCAATCGCCTCCTCTGTCGGCATATACATAGTTAAGCGCTCAGGTCCTTGTCCTTGATGGCAAAAGTTGTCGGTTGCTGACGCTGCGACAAACCCTGTGATGACTGGTCATATTGTCTTTTTTCTGCCGAGTTGAGTACTATAAGCTTGGCACCGGTAAATGACGCCAAAGAAATCAGTCAATCACCCATGCTTTCGGAACCGGCATGTGTCGTCGTTCATGCCTATGGTAAGGCCAGTAAAACCGTGTCCGCAAAGCCAAAAAATGATTGAAAAGAAAGAAAAACTCTCAGAAACAAAAGAAAAAAATAGCAAACATCAAATTTTCCAAAGTCTTGTGGCTGTTGAAACAGTGCAGAGTCAAACCATGTACTACTTCTTAGCCAGCCAGTTGCAGTGGAATTTATAATAAATTATGCAAACATCCAAAAAAAATTTGGAGACATTCAAAGATTGAGGTTGGAAAACAATGTTTTCTGACCAAGACAAATTTGACTGGGAACACAGACAAAAAAAAAATGGTGCAGGCTATGCCATGTATTTTTTGCAGGCCACGAGTCACACAAAATTCATTTAAAGAAATTAAATAACAGTAGTAGCTATCGAGAGAAGTGTGAAAAGCTATAAAGAAGTTAAAAAGAAAGCAATGGGAACGAGAAAGCAGTGCAGGTGTGACCTGTACCACCTAGCATACTCCATTGTCAAGCTGCCATTTCTAAAGAATGGGACTCAAACTTTCCAAAAAAATAAAATAAAAAAAAAATAAAAAAAAAACTTTATTTGTAGGAAAGAAAAAAAATTCATATGTCCAATGACATCGGCAAGAATGAAAAGACGCAGGCGGAGCCATGCACCTCTTTTACTGTCCAATGCCGCGTGACAAGTTCTAAATCCGGCCATATGCTGCAGACCACGTCCTTAACAATAGAAGACAAACTGATCCACCATTAAATTGCATTCACTGTTAAATTGTTAAATAGAGAAGACATCGTTCTGGACAATTGGAAGTTGAAACATCGTTGGAAACAAGTAGAGAAAAAAATTCGATGCATCACCTATGACAGTGGGCAAAAGATTGAGTCGTTTCAAAGTTTTCGGCTATTGACTTTTCAAGACAATTCTTCCGATGATGTCACCTAGAGTGAGAGATGAGGAGTTGCAGAGTCTCGTCCCAGACACGCAGATGTGTGGACAAGCCAATTGACTACTAAACATGATGATAACAAGTGTGGATTGCCGAATGATGGTGGAGCAACCTGGTGAGAGCATGATGTAACCACTTCGGGTAAACAGGTAATACAGCATTATGGCTCCACGTCAGGGTTGCCAGACGTCTCGATTTTGGCAGGACTGTCCCGATTTGCCAATGGCAATCCCGAGTCCCGACTGAGGACTAAAATGTCCCGCACTAGGTTCAAAATATTCAAAAAATATTTTCAAAAAATATTTTCAAAAATATTTTCGAAAAAAGGTCAAGGTGTCAGACAGTCAATAGTCCGACCGATTATGTCGTTCCGACTGTTGACTGTCGGAAATCCTTTTGTGTCCTTTGATCTCCGTAATCCTTCTTAATCCCAAAACATATGGCTTATGATAGTTTTAAGCACAAAAAGAACAGTCTTTAATATAGACTGACCGGGTCAGTCCATATTAAAGACGACAATCACACGACAATCACCTGCACACACGACAATCACCTGCAACTGCAAGCTTGTGCACATCGTCCAACGCAACAAAAACGAAGTACGAAGCAACCGAATTTCCACACCCACTGTCTGACCTGACCGACTGACATATCTTCTGAGTCTACAACCGACCAATATCGATCTACGATCGACCGACACGACACAATACTGACCCAAGCCAAGCAAAGCAGATCACAACAGCCCACAGCTCAGCAACCCAGACGCCAGACCTAACTGTAAACAGTAAGTTTTTATTTTCCAAAACCAAAATGAGTGCACCAGAAGATTGTTCCCAAGAAGAAAACAGATTTCCATCTCCACCGCGCAAAAAGCTAAAACGATTAGTAAAGTTTAATGCAGATTGGAAAAAAAGTACGACTGGCTACAAGAAGGGATTGCTGGAAATGGAAATACAATGTGCACTCTATGTAATACAGCATTTTCAATTGCGCATGAAGGAGAAAACGATATTAAACGTCATATGAAATCTAGTGGTCATAGTAAAAATGTAAAAAGTATGGTGACATCAAACAAAATCTCAACATTTTTTGTGAAAAAAAATACAAAAGAAGAAGAAATGATAATTGCTGCAGAAGTCACATTTTGTTATCATACACTCTAAGAAATGAGAGGTGTAACAGGGTATATTGAGATATTTTACACTTAAAAAGGTGTAAAAAGACAATGGAAATTCAAAAGGTGTGTCGTATGAGACAAGAGGTGTGTCGTATGAGACAAATATTTCTTAGAGTGTAGTGTAATACATTCACATAGTTACTTATCAGCTGATTGTTCAGGTTCACTTTTTCCTTCTTTATTCCCTGATTCAAATATTTCTGGAAAATATAGTTGTGGTAGAACTAAATTGACAAAAATAGCGACTAAGGTACTTGGACCTAAAACCAAAAATATTATACTTAAGGAACTTAGAAATGATCACCCATTTTCAATAAGTACAGATGCATCAAATAATAGAAATATAAAAACATTTCCTTTAATTTTAAGATATTTTGATGTACAACATGGAGTTCAAACAAAATTGTTATCATTTTATTCACTTGATAGTGAATGTTCAGTAAACATAGCGACTTCTGTAAAAACAAAATTGGAATGTAATGGCCTTTATTTAAAAAATGTGACTTCATTTTGTGCAGATAATGCAGCAGTTAACTTTGGTAAAAAACAAAGTGTTTATACAGAACTCAAACAACATAATTCTGATTTAATTCCTATTGGTTGCAATTGTCATATTTTACACAATACAGCAAAGAAAGCAGCTATGACATTGAAAATTGATGTAGAATGTGTAGTAATTAAGATTTATAATGAGTTTAGTTCATCAACAAAAAACACAAAACAGTTAAAAAGAGTTTTATGAATGGGCTGAAACTGAATGGTCTGAAATGTTACGCCATATCCCAACTCGTTGGCTAACCCTTTCACCAGCACTTGAAAGACTTATAAAAATTTTTTTACCTATTAGGTCATATTTCTTATCTAAAAAAGCAATTTCCCCATTATTAAGTCTTTTTTTGAAGATGAACTAGCACTTGCATATTTGGGATTTGTTGTAAATGTTGGGTTAGTGTTAACAACTTTAATTGTTTAATTGTTTTGATTTGACGACAGGCCATGACGAGGAAAAGAAGGAGGAGCAATAAGTCAGAAGAAAGTATAAAAGGAGAGCGCTCTTGGCGCGAAATCGTTACTGTTATTATGTCATTCCGTTATTATCTAGCTTATTACATGTAACCATTCTCATTATTGTATTTAACCAAGTTAGTATTAAATTTATTCGTAAGTTCAATGAGAGAGTCTCCCTTGAGCGAGTAAATGCAAAGAAACAGACGAGGATTCCGTACGAGTGAAGCGAGAAATCAGGCGACAGATTCGATCGAAAACAACAAATGGTAGCAGAGGATGGTTGCTGCCAGGCCTAAAAAACGGTGAAAACCCAAGAAAGTGAATAAGAAGAGATCAGTGAGTGAAAAAGGCAGTGAAAGAAAAGTGTTGTGAGTGAAAAGTGTAGTGAGTTCAGTGAAAAAGTGCATCAAACGAGCATCGAGGGACAAAAACGAGTCCAACTTACTATCACCTTAGCCAACCACTCCACTCTGACCACCGAAAACAAGGTAAAAATTCATTTTATTACAAATATAAGTGACGAAAATGGCATCGAAAAAGGAATCCCTCGGCAATGAGCTACTAACCAACTCAAATTACATTTTGTGGGCAAGAAAAATGGAGGGTTATTTGCGCAGAAAAGACGCATGGCAAGACGCCATTTGTAATCCAGAAATCCCAGAAGCCAAAACGGGCGAAAAAGATTACGATAAAAATGTCAAATTATGTCGAGAATGGGAAAGGAAAAACGATATCGCATTGGGAGCAATAATAGAGGGATTATCACAGCCACAAGTATTAAAATATCCAACAATCAATAATGCAAAAGAGTTGTGGGATTTATTAAAAATCAATATGGACGAAATGAACGAAGCAAATCGTCAAAAAGCAAGGAGAGAAATTATTTTATTGAAAATGAACAAAACAGAAAAGGCGGGAGAATACGTCGACCGTTGCGTAGCGGCGTGGAACCACGCACGCGGGTTGGGTGACACGACATTCACCGAAGTACAAATGGTACTACAAATACTTGATGGGACAACACAAGAATACGATGCAACAGTCGAAAATTTAAAAATCGACGAGAAAGTTTACAGCATAAAGAAAATTCGAGACACTTTAATAAAACATGAAACAAAATTGGCGCAAAGACAAAATGAACAACCGAGTCGCCACAAGGGCGCGCATCAAGCGTTTATTTCACAACGCGGACGCGGTCGATCCAGTCCAGCACATCATCCGGCGCAACGTTTCGACGGTAAAACTAATTTTAAATCGAAATTCATGAATGAAAAAGAGAATAAATATGAAAATTACAGAGATAACAAGAAAAATATGCCAGGCGAATGCTGGGGATGTGGAAAGATGGGGCATCGTTTGGCCCAATGCCGATCGACGAACTATCAAGTTCAAAAAGCGGTAAATAAATCACCGATAAAATGCTTTAATTGTGGAGAAACAGGGCATAAAGCTTTCTTTTGTCGTATAAAGGAAAAGGAAGCACGAGAAGCGAAAGAAAAAGAGAAAACAGCGGCACGAATGGCAGACGAAGACGAATGGTCGGACCCGGAAACTCATGAACAGGAGTTAACCCGCATCTTTTACGAAAGGAAAGCGCGAGTACAGAGAACGTACGAGAGATTGGCCGCGAAATATCGCGAGGAGCAACAATGGGCCGTCGAAACGGACATTGAAGATTCAGATGACGAGGTACACGAAACACAAATAAAAATTGAATTTATTAAAATAAAATCGAAATCCCAGACGCGCAAATCACGAGAAACATTAAGAGACAAAGTTGACGAGAAAGAGAACGAAAAGGAAGACGAAAAAGGAATAGATATAGCACAGGAAAACGATGACAGCGAGGCGAAAGGGGAAATTGAACCAACCCATGAATGTGACGAAAAAAACATCGAAACGGAAGATGTCGACGAAATGTTCGTTTCGGGATAAGTAGTAAAACCGACAGTCGAGGTACAAAACATAATTTATTCCGAAAACGAATTGAATATTACTTTTAAGGATAAAAAACAAGAAAACGAGGGATTGCAGGCAAATCTATCGGAGGATCTGTCGGCAACGCCATCTACCATCGACATCATACAACACCTTAAGGAACGATATGAGAAGGGAGACGCCTATTGTAAAACTGAATGCGAACGGAATATACGTTCAATTTACGAGGCACAAAACCAAATCATAGCTTATCAGGACAAGACTCGCCAGATGAAGGCACAATTGTCATGGATAGAAGACAACTTAGAGGGACATTACCGAGAAGAGCAAAAAGAGGCAATCGGCGGGAACATCGCTCAAGTGCAAAACCGGATGAAACACTTGTCACAATACGTGGATTCTAAAATTCGCCATATAACTGTTTTGTTGAATAGTCGCGTGGGGTCAGAGCTGGAGTTGAAGGAAATGGTGACAGGTAAGAAACATTTAATTATTTTCAATTTAAATGACATTTTGGACTGGGCACAACCGGCGATCAAGGACGATATGCCGATCGACAAGGATTGGCTGATGGACTCCGGGGGCACCACCCACATGACGAACTCGTTATTTTATTTCGACGGACATTTCGAACCAGTTTCATGTCCCATCGGCACAGCGGCCAAAGACCAAAAACCTTTGGCAATGGGCACTGGTGAAGTAACTTTGTATCAAACAGGAACAAAGATTTTGTTATCAGACGTCCTTTATGTCCCAGATTTGGGATCAAACCTGTTATCCGTTGTTCGCTTAATTGAAGATGGTTTTGATGTTGATTTCCATTTTGGAGGGGTTAATATTATTAATAGGAAACCAAAAGAGTTAACGATAAGGGGGACACAAGAAATAAATAAATACATTGTAATGGCTGACGTGAACTTTGAGGACCCCACCGAATCAACGGAAAATATGGCATGCCAGGTTACAGATGATTTTTTGCTTTGGCACGAACGTTTAGGTCACGTGGGTTGCAAAAATCTAAAACGAATGGGGGACGGAGAAATGGTAAGAGGAATGAAGGCATTATCGAAAAAGGGAAATGGCATTTGCAATATTTGTATTAAAGGGAAATTTGCTAGGTTACACCACAAGACAATAAAGGCAATTCATACGTCCAGTATTTTGGAACTTGTACACGTTGACCTAATGGGCCCCATAACCACAGTTTCGTTAGGTGGAGCACAATACATCATGGTTATCGTCGATGATTACAGTCGAATGGTCCACGTCCGAACATTGAGAAATAAATCTGAATCAGCGAGGGAGATAGAAATGTTTGTACAAGAAAAGGAAAACTAAACAGGTAAAAGAGTGAAAAAACTTCGATCGGACAATGGTGTGGAGTTTTGCTCACAGCGGTTACAAGAATTCCTTGAACAACGAGGAATTGTACATGAACTGACGGTCCCGTACAACCCACAGAGCAACGGAGTCGTTGAACGCATGAACCGAACCTTAATGGAAATGACACGAACAATGCTCATCGACGTCAATGCGCCCAAGGAATTATGGGCCGAGGCAGTACATACTGCCGCGAAGATCCGAAACATTGTTTGCTCATCGGTGACGGGAACAACGCTTTATGAAAAATGGTTTGTGCAAGTCTCCACGATTGCACATTTTCGACGTTTCGGCTGCAAGGTGGAAGTGGGACGACGCGACCTCCGAGATAAGTTGGACAGCCGTACGTTCACGGGCATTTTAGTCAGATACTCCGATCACCGAAGAGCGTATCGAATTTTCGAGATAGACACGAAGAGGGTATCGGAAGAACGTGATGTGAAATTCTTCAAGAATATTATGCCATGGGCGGAAGCCCCAACGGAAAACCAACACGACAATTGGGAAAATTTCCTGCGATCCTCTGACGACGGCAGTGCAACGGACGTCAATGACGACGCCATGTCAACCCCCGAGGCGGCGGAAGTGCCACCGAATCCTATTCCGGACGAACCACCGGAGCGTCGAGGACGCAAGCCAGGTCAGACGAAGGCGGCGTTACAAGAACAGCACCAATTATTGCGGCGGGAAAATGAGCAACAAATGCTGGAACAAGGGGCACGACGTTCATCACGCATCCGCGACAAGCAAGAGGAACAGGGCACAGTAGCCTGTGAACTTCAGGACCCCAAGACGTACAAAGAAGCAATGAGCAGTCACAACAAACACAGCTGGCAACAAGCGATGGATATAGAGATGAACTCTATGAAACAACACGAGGTTTGGGAACTCGTTCACCTACCGAAGGGTAAGAAAATAGTCAAAAGCAAATGGGTGTTCAAGACGAAAACGGACTGCCACGGTAATTTGCTGAAACACAAGGCCCGACTTGTTGCTGTTGGCTGTAGCCAGAGAAGGGGTGTAGACTATGACAAAACATACTCACCCGTGATCCGTATCGAAACGCTGAGAGCGATCATCAACGAAGCCGCAATCCGAGGGTTACGTCCAAAACAGCACGACATAGAAACAGCATATCTGCACGGAACTTTAGACGAGGCAGTATATATGAATCTACCGGAGGGCTACTCAGACCCGAAGGGGAGAGTGTGCAAGCTGAAGAAGAGTCTCTATGGCCTCAAGCAAGCGGGGCGGTGTTGGAATGACAGGCTTCATCAGCTGATAGTGGAGGAAGGTTTTGGTCAATCACCTGATGACCCCTGTCTATATTACAAAACGAAAGGTAAGAATTTTATCCTAATGGGAATCTACGTGGATGATATAGTAACTCTGAGCACCAACGATAAACTGTACAACGATTCAATTAGTAGATTCAAGAAACAAGTCAATTGAAAGGAAATAGGGGAACTGAATTATATCCTAGGGATACAAATAGAATATGAAGATGACAAGATTAAATTGAGTCAAGGCAAATACATCAACGAGACACTGGAATTATTCGGATTGGAAAACTGTAACACCGCAGTAAGTCCCATGTGCAGTGGGCAAGATCTCGACGAAATAAAGACTGAAAGTGAACCAGTGAAGTCCGAAAATTACCAAGAATACATAGGAAAGCTCATGTATTTGGCAACTTGCACCCATATTGACATCGCATTTACCGTAACTTGCCTATCACAATACAACAAGAACCCTAAGAAAATCCACATGGAAGCCGCAAAAAGAGTATTCAGATATGTTAAAGGGACAAGGGACTACGGACTGTGGTATTCAAAACAAGATAGGAATATAAAAGTGTACACGGATGCGAGTTGGAAGGTAACCAAGGACGCGAGGGGGTTCACAGGATGGATAGTAAAAGATGGAGATTCAATTTTACATTGGAGAAGTAAGAAACAAAAATTTGTGGCGGAAAGCTCCACAGAAAGTGAACAAGACGCAATCGCGGACGGAATCAAAGAATTGTTATGGACGAGAGAGCTTTTGAGTGGGGTGAATATGATTGATGAAGATGAGAATCTAGAATTGTACACAGACAGCTTAAACAACGTGTTTATGATGGAGAAGGGAATATGAAGAGCCAAAACAAAGTACATGAATAGAAAGAACCATTTTATTAAATTGAATATTTCCGAGGGGGGAATAGTAGTTAAACATACGCCCGGGGAACTGCAACAAGCAGATATTCTTACCAAACCGATTTCGAGGGAGGTACTCAAAAGAAACGTAAGCCAATTAAAAATATCAAAAATGTAAAGCGATTAACCCTAAGGGGGAATTTGTTGGGTTAGTGTTAACAACTTTAATTGTTTAATTGTTTTGATTTGACAACAGGCCATGACGAGGAAAAGAAGGAGGAACAATAAGTCAGAAGAAAGTATAAAAGGAGAGCGCTCTTGGCGCGAAATCGTTACTGTTATTATGTCATTCCGTTATTATCTAGCTTATTACATGTAACCATTCTCATTATTGTATTTAACCAAGTTAGTATTAAATTTATTCGTAAGTTCAATGAGAGAGTCTCCCTTGAGCGAGTAAATGCAAAGAAACAGACGAGGATTCCGTACGAGTGAAGCGAGAAATCAGGCGGCAGATTCGATCGAGAACAACAGTAAATGTTTGCACCATTTTCCAATCTGCAATTACTAGACTTCAAGGAAATGATCTTATTATTCTTGAAAATTATGAAATTATGAATGAAGTACGACAATCTTTGATAAATAGACAAAAAAATAAATATTTTGGAAGTATTGCAAGAAGTGAGTTGCAAAAATGTGATAATGATAGTGCTGTGAAAAGGTTTGAAGTTGATGCAAATAAATTTTTTTTAACTGCTATAAATTATATAGAAAAATGGTACAATTTCCAAGATAACAGATTTGAATGCTTAAAACCATTGACATTACAAAAAGGCATTATACTTGATTATAATCAATTTGAACAAGTTATAAAAAATTTTAATATTTGTGCAATAGATGAAGATGTATTGTATGAAGAAATTTATAAATTAAAAACTTATTTAAACACAGAAAGTGATAAATTTAAATGTGATGTCAAATGGCTTAATTTTTTTAAAATTTACCCTGAAGCCAAAAATTTGTTAAAAATTGTATCAAAAAGTTTTTTCTATTCCACACTCAAACGCTACATCAGAACGAATTTTTAGTTTGATGACTACAGCATGGAGGAAGGAAAGAAATAGATTACAGTTAGCAACTCTGGAAGCTGAACTAATGATAAAAGAAAATTTTAAAATGAATTGTAAAGAATTTCAAACATTTATCAATAGCAAAGAAGGAACTAACATCCTAAAAAATGCAAAAAGCAGTGATAAGTATAATTAAAAATCATGTCTGTAATGTGAGAAATAAATATACCGTACTATGTTGTTGTAACTTGAGTGACCTTTTTTTTTCTTTTTTTTTTTTTGCTCGTCAGATTTTCCTAGGGTGTTATTTTGTCCCGACCTGAAGCCCTGCAGATCTGGCAACCCTGCTCCACGTCCAAGGACATTGTGCCCCAGGCATCAGGTTAGCAACCTGTTAGGTAATCGAGGGCGAGATAATGGTCGGGAGTCACAATAAAGGCTCTGAACCCTGTAAACATGCGTCCGAGTGTTATTTATTTGTGTATTGGGTCAGAAGTATCTGGGTTGGAGATTGTGCCCACTGGTCCTTTTTTTTACTTTTGAAAAGAAGAATTTTTTCTTTTTAGACTTACGACGTTTTCAAATTTGCCGGTTGCGTCTATCATACACGGCGAGGTGGCGTTGGTTGACCCCACACTACTGATTTTTTTTATCCAAAACTTTTTTGTTATGTTGTTGGAATTCCGTCTCGCTGACCGACTTTTAAGCGTCTATTTTAATGGACTTTTGCCAAGATAATTATTTTTTTGGGTTTGATTGGTGTTGATGATTGACCTTATCAACCTACCTCATCGGTCACGTGAGCGGAAACCCACCCCTCCGATTCGTGCTTATGCACATTTGTTTTTTTTAATAATAATTTAGCGTGATATAGTTGTATGAGTAGTAGTACTCAGTAGTAATACTACTACTACTGAGTAGCAGTAGTAGCATGACATAGTAGTATGACAGAATGCTTATATGATAGCTTCTGTAAAGTGGAATAATATTGTAGTATGGTGGTGTGAAAAGGTCAAGAATGCTATTCTCTAAAGACAGACATGTGAGTGTTATGTCCTCTGATATTGAATAGTAAAATAAAGCATCGCTTGTATTGATAACAATAACAATCTTAATTGGGTTTGACTGTTGGCTCGAGCTAATTTATAATAATCATTTAATTTGTAATAATCATTTATGTAAATGCCAACCTTTTGTTTTGAATAAATACAATTTAGTCAAACTGCAAAATTCAAAGAGTTGAGTCGTCTTCTTCCATCGCCCGTGAAATACCATCTGCCCGGGCGATGAGGCCCACACTAGGGCTATAATGTCGCCATGCTTAATTCGATCCCTGAGGGTCTTTAAGACCATCGTCGGAATTTCATCACCGGGATTAATTTGTTGCGATCAGTATGCAACAAACTGGCGTCGCGAAAAAGGCAACGAATCGAGCAAGAAAACTCCATCAAAATCAAACCGGTACCAATATTTATATATCAATGTTCGATTCGAACATTAAAATCTAACAAACAGACGTTATCGATGCATATGGACCATGAGGACTTTTGCCATCACCGCTCCTTGCACGCGGAAACTCGTTTGGACCGACGCCATCGCCTTTTTGGAACCGCTCGTTCGAATTTAGAAACCAGCGACCCTGATGACTCGAGACGTGACACCGGCGACAAGAGGAAGTACGCGGCCGGGACTGACAACATTCGTGCAGCAAAAGTCCACTAAATTATGGGAAAAGAACTTTTTTTTCTGCCTTTTTTTTATGGGTAAAAAATAGTTTTTTTTTCCCTCGTTTTATGCCAATTTTTGTTTCCACGGTGATTTGTGGATCTCAGTGTATTTTTTTAAAGTGAATTCGTGCGAAATTTTATAGATTTTACAGTGAACAGAAGGGAACTTAAAGGAAAGTAATAGTTTTATGCGAAAATCGTGATATATATTATTTTTTTTCAATTTATTTTAAATTTTGTGTGAGATCGAAAACGTTGTTGACCAAACCATAGTAACATCGAATTCGAAGATAGCCGCCACAGACCTTAAACAATTGATTGGTACTATACAACCCTTTGACGGAAAGGATAAAGACCAATGGACAATATG
>JAQFZU010000116.1:0-48638 GCA_034696185.1 Henia vesuviana
GTCCTAAGTTCCCTCACTAACGTATAGAACGCATCGTCAACACCCATTCGCGTCTTGGCCGAAGTTTCGATGAACGGAATACCATAATTTTTAGCAACTTCAGCTGCCTGTTTCATATCGACATTCCTGGTCGGAAGATCACATTTGTTGCCAACCACTAAAAATTAAAAAAAATTTAAAAATCCCCAAAAAAAATCATTAAAAATAATAAAAAAATCAAAATGATACTAACAAACCATTGGTACTTCATCAGCATCTTTAACCCTTTTTATCTTAAAAATAAAAGCAAATAAATATATTTTTTTTAAATTAATTAATTTAATACCTGTTCCCTGTAAGTATTAATATCTTCGAACGATTTACCGTTATTTACAGCAAAAACCAATAAAAACCCTTCGCCGGTTCTCATATATTGGTCACGCATCGCACTGAAAAATCATAAAATAATTTTATTAATTTATTTTTATATTTTATAATAATATTAATAATAATTCACCTGTACTCCTCTTGACCTGCAGTGTCCAAAATATCCAAAAGACATGTTTCACCATCAATTACTACTTGTTTCCTATAAGAATCCTCTATAAAAAAAATTTAATTTTCAAAATAATATACATTTGAACTGTAATGGCCTACTGCCCTAGCAAAACCAAATATTCAAAGGGTTGTGGTTTTGAACTTTTGACATAATTTAATGTTTTTTTCATTTTTAAATAATTTGTAAGGAAAAATTTAATTTTTTTTAATTTTCAATTTAAAAGTCCATTCAACTTTTGACATCAATTTTTACTTTCGCTTTTTATTTATTTTTATTATTTATTTATTTTATTATTTTTAGGTCATAAGTTCAAAAAAGGTTTTTTTTCTATTTTATGTTTTACCTATAGTTGGATCATATTCGTCTACGAAGCTGTTTTTAAAGAAATTTTATTTTTAATTTGAAATTCTTTAAAAATGTCATTTAACTTACTGGTTTTGTATTAGTTGTATTGTCAAGGCACTTTTACCAACACCTCCAGCTGTAAATAAATGTCAAAATCAATTAAATGTCATATTATTTAATCTTTAAAAGCTAATTCCTGTATTAAAATTTATCTAAAATAAGTTGCTGTTGTGCATTGAAGCTTAAATATATTTTAAAATTGCATAAATAATAAATAGAAAAATTAAATCAAAACTATTTATAAATTTGAATATTAAACAAAAATCGATAAAATTAAAACTCAACAACAAATTAAATTTTTCCAAAAATTTCCAAAAAAATTTCAAAAATTTCAAAAATTTCGAAAATTCCAAAAAATGATTTTTTTGCTTTTTTTAAATATAAAATATTTAAATTTTTTTTCCAATGTCCAAATCGAATAAAGTTGAATAATTAATGATGGATTTGAATAAATTAAAAAAAAATGACACAAAGACATTTTGTTATTGAATTTTACCTGTAAAATATTCAACGCAGGTGAAAGTAAAGTAGATCAAATTGAAATAGCAAAAAATATAAATTTAATATTTGTTTTTTTAAAACTTACCACCCACTACTACCAATTTATATTCAGTCATTTCTCTTAAATTTTCGTTGTAAAAATTTTTCTTCTTTTTACCCCTAGCGGGCGATGTTTTGCTCGAATTGTACAGTTTTTCTACCTAGTTATTTGCCGAATCGACTCGAAATCCGTATACTACCGATCACGGACATGAATGAAATGTGAAATGATCGGTTTTTCAATTAAATCGACTAGTTAAAAAGTGCAAACATTTGAGAGAAATCCACGCCACTTTCAACCCGCCCATGAAGATCCGCTAGGGTGCTCCCTCCCTTCTTGTTATTCTTTTTTTAAATAAAAATTTATTTATAACTAATAAATAATTTTAATATTTAAACAAACAATCAAAATAAATTTAACTAATAAATTTAATTCTTTTAATTACAAATTTAGTAATTAAACGTGAGGTCATTCAAACACTATTTAATCATTGGTCCGAGAGTAAAACGACGTAATTAAACACGACCAAATGGATTATGGGAAATAAAGTTTAGGTCAAACAAGTGTTGTATTTCAATCAGACGTAAAAATTATAACTCCGGGTAGAAGACGGAAGAGTTAACGTTTTTAAAACATTTAACGAGGAATACGAAATCGTTTCAGTATGGATGATTACAAAAAGGTAAATATTTAAAATAAATTTAAAAAAAAAATTATTTTTTTTAAAAAATCCAAAAAAAACACCATTAAATTACATTTACTTCTTTTCAGACATCGAAGCAATGATCTAATTATACATTATATTAATATACAATTTTTTTAAAGGTCATTCAGTTGTAGGTCGGATGAATTAATGTACATTTTAAACTAGAAAATTAATATCTCTTAAAACATAAAAAATATGACTAAATTTTAATTTAATCTTATCGAAAAAATTAAGATTAAAGTTCATATTGTAAATATTTTATATTTAAAATAGAATTTTGTCTTTTTAGATAATTAAAAATGCACGCGATGCATTTAATTCGCATCGAACGAAACCGTATGAATTTCGTATGGAACAATTGAGACGTTTAAAATCGCTATTGGAAGATAATCAAAATTTATTCATAGAAGCGTTGAAAAACGATTTAAAGAAGGTGATTATTCACATACAAACAATAGAAAAATTTTTAGATTAAAATTGATTTATATTTAAATATATAAAATAATAAAAAATATTTTTTTACAGCCTTATTTGGAATGTGTAATTATGGAAATTGGATTTATGGTCAATGATGTTCTCAATGCAATGTATAATCTAAAAGATTGGATGAAGCCTGAAAAGGTACTAAAAAAACGTGAATTTTATCATTTTTGGCATTGATAAAAATCACTAAAAATTGGCCTTGAATTGAAATTTTTAAAATTTTTAAAATATTAAAAAAAAAAATTTCATTTCAAAGTTATATTTTATTATTTCATTAATTGGATGCACCTGTTATAACAACTGCTCAACAACTGCTTCACCATTAATCAACAATTATAACAAAAACAGTTTTTTCTTTTTAGAATATAAAATTTATTATTCCTGATACGATTTGAAGAAATTAGTGAATAATAAAAATAAATTTTATTAATTAAAATATTTAGGTAGGAATGCCATGGTACGCATCGACCGAAAAAGGCTACATTAAACGCGACCCATTGGGAGTCGCATTGATATTATCGGCTTGGAATTACCCCGTTCAGTTGCTAACTGGTCCTTTAGTTGGTGCCATAGCATCTGGTACGTTTCATTTACATTCATTGATTAGACTAACTCGGTTTTTTTTTTTTTTTGCTTTTGTCCATTTAAAATATAACAGAGAAGCACAAATACAATGACATTGTTGGATTCCGCGTACATCTATTCTGATCCTATGGGTTTGGTGTTAATAATGAGCGCGTGGAATTATCCTGTGACTTTAGCGATTCAGCCTATTATAGGCGCGATAGCTGCTGGTGGGTAAGAAGCTCGGAGATATTTAAAATATTTTTTTAAAAAAAATTATATAAACATTTGAAAATTAAAATAAATATTTTATTTATCTCTAACAGTTAATTTAATAGCTCAAAATCCTGGCTTTATTAACATACTCAGCTATTTAGTAATAATATTCTATGTAATGCACGTTTTCCTCGCTTTATTAGATTTTAGCGCGTCACTTTTGTTATTTTTTTTATTTTTTTTGTTGAAAATTTAATATTTTTTGTATTTTTAAAGGTTGTTGCGCCGTGTTGAAACCATCCGAAATAGCCGGGGCTACGGCTCAGCTTTTAAGCGATCTCATTCCACGTTATTTGGATAAAGTATAATTTGTTATAATAATTTTTAATAAATTTTAATATTTTTGTAATTTTTTTTAGGATTGTTATCCAGTTGTTTTAGGCGGTGTTTCCGAGACTACTAAATTATTGGAGAATAAATTCGATCATATTTTTTATACCGGGTCTCAAAGAGTCGGTCAAATTATTTACGAAACTGCGGCTAAACAATTCACTCCTGTAACGTTAGAGTTGGGTGGGAAATGGTAATTTTTAATTTTATTAAATATAAAGTTATAATATTTATTGATTGATTTTTGTATTATTTTAGTCCGGTTTACATAGACGATACGGTGCGATTCGATTATGCTACCAAAAGGATAATTTGGGGCAAATTAATAAATTCGGGTCAAACGTGCGTCGCACCCGATTACATTTTATGTTCGAAAGCGGTCGAAAAAGAATTTTTAAAATATGCCGATAGGTATTTGAGGGAATTTTATGGTGACGATCCGAAGAAATCGGCCGATTTGGCTCGTATTATTAATAAAAACATGTTCGAGTAAGTTTTTGTTTATTTTTTTTTAAATTAATATTTTTATTATTTTAATTACTATTTTAATTAGTCGGTTGTTGAAATTACTCGACAATGGCCACGTCGCAATCGGTGGCGAATTCGATGCTGACGAACTGTACATCGCTCCCACTATTATAACCGACGTTAAACCGAGCGATCCGATCATGCAAGAAGAAGTATTAAAATCAACCCCAAAATGAATTTTTAATTAATTTAAAAAAGTAAAATTTAGATATTCGGACCGATTTTACCGATCGTAACCATCGATTCGTTAGAAGAAGCGATCGAATTCATTAATAAACGGTAAATAATAAATTAATCTCAAAATTTTGATTTTTCAGAACTCCATGGATTTTAACAAATCTCTTTCAGTCCAAATCCACTCAACTTTTATTTATTCTCGACAAGCAACGATGCACTTAAATATGTTAAAAATTACTCGAAAAGTGGCTCAATTGTTGTCAATGATACAATGCTTAATACTTTAAGTGAGTAATTAATAATTTTTTTAGGTTGTTTTAGGTATAAATGGACTAAATCAAACCGGGATGTAAATTTAATATCGCTTTTATATTAAATGTCCTTGTCTTTCGTGTATTTTAGACCTTGTCCGTTGAGTTTGTATGTGTTTTCCATGAATCGTAACGTACAAAAAAAATACGAAAGAGATGTATTTTGTGGTGGTTTATGCTTCAATGATTGTGTCATTCATGGGGCTCGTGAGTTTGTTTTATGTTTTAAAGCTTTTTTTTTCTTTTCTAAGGTTTTTTTCGGTCATTAATAAATCGGGTAAAGGGTTTTTTTTAATAATTTTTTTTATTTAACACTTTTTGGTGTCTTTTTGTCTACTTAAACAGACCTAAACCTTTGAGCACTTACGTATTTTCTTCCAACAATTCGAATATAAATCAATTTTTAACATTGACGACGAGTGGCGGTTTTGTTGCTAATGACACTGCGATTCATTTAACTGGTATGGAATTAACTAACATTTTTTAATTTATTTTTATTTTAATATTTTTTTTAAAAAAAATAATTAAAAATTTATATTTAGTCGATACTTTGCCGTTTGGTGGTGTCGGTGCGAGTGGATTTGGTAATTATCACGGGAAATTCAGTTACGATTGTTTTTCGCATAAAAAAGCTGTTTTAGTACGAGATTATTTCGCGCTCGGTGAAAATGTGGCTATGTAAGTTTTAAATTAATTGTGATTTTCATTATTTATTTATTTATTTTTGTTTTAGGGCTCGTTATCCACCGTACACTCAAAAGAAATTAAAAATAGCGAAATTAGTATTGTCTAAACGACGTCCAATTAAATTGGGTTGGTTGAAGTATTTGTTTATATTTTTATTCGGAGCTGCAGTTGCGATTGGAATTCAGATGTCGATCGAGGTAAAGTTTGCTGCTATTTACAAAATGATTAAATTTGTACAAACTTTGTACTAAAAAATTAAACTTTCGCAGCATTTTGCTTCGTAAATCGATTTTTTTTTAAAGAAGATTTTTGTGACGATATAATCATAGTTATTTACTCATATTTGATTACACTTGAGAATTTTATTATGTATTTGTTATTCACTTATACGATTCAATAAATATTATATTTCTAATATTATTTTTTAATTGTATTCAATGCGGATTTCCTCGTATCGTTCGTTAGCCAATAGGAGCGTGGATTGTTTGGACGATGCCGTTACGTCATCGTCGAATCGACCAATGGGAGTCGAGGTTACGTCGACACTCGCACCTCGAAGGAGTCCGCCAAATTTAATGGTCGATGCGTGGTTTTATCTCGATTTTTTGTCGGATATTTTTAAGTATCCAAAATTGACAATTTAATATCGATCGAATGTGCCGAAAGAATTGAAACTGGAAAATTCTTTCGTGCATACACAGACAGTAGTTAAAAATGCCGAAATCGTTGAAACACAGGTAAAAAAAGCACTTCTTTTCCTTTTGTTTATGCGCGCCAAACAACAGCATCGAGTTAAAATGATATTCTCACGTGAGAAAATCGCTATTGTTGAGCACGATTATAATTAAACACGTCGAAACGACGTGTATCGATATTTTTGCTTATTGTTAAATGTATTTAACGTGAAAAAAATGCTTGAGACGAAGGATTTCGGAGAGTTGCAAATGGAGTTTGAAATTGATGTTTTTCAAGTAAAAACACTCGAATACAACGACGATGAACTCGATTCGATATCGAGTGAATCGAGGTTTTTTTTTTTAATAATAAAATTTGTAAAATTATGAAATCTCAAAATATTATTTTCCAGTATTTCGGGTGACGCGAGTAGTTCAGACGACGAGTCTGAAGATTCATCCATATATTCTGGTAAAAACAGCAAGAAATTTACTAGTAAACGACGTTGGAATAAAGACGAAGTAAATAAAAAATAAAAATTCAACAAAATCAATTTATTCATAATTTTATTTTGAATAGGATGAAAAATTAAAAGCATTAGTAGAAGGTTACGGAACGGACGATTGGAGTAAAATATCGAATTATTTCACCAACAGAAGCGACATTCAATGCCAACACCGTTGGCAAAAAGTGGTCAATCCGGAATTAATCAAAGGCCCATGGACGAAGGAAGTAGGAAAATAATTACAACACTTAAAAACAACCCTTTAAAACCCACATTTTCGTAGGAAGACGAACGTGTGATCGAATTAGTGAGGAAATACGGACCGAAAAAATGGACTTTAATAGCCAAACATTTAACTGGACGGATTGGAAAACAATGTCGAGAAAGGTTTTAAAAAAAATTAATTATTTAAATTAATTAATTAAATTATTTGTTTATTTCAAAGATGGCATAATCACTTAAACCCAGAAATCAAGAAAACTGCATGGACCGAAGACGAAGATCGAATAATATACCGCGCGCATAAACAATGGGGTAACCAATGGGCTAAAATAGCTAAATTATTACCAGGAAGGACCGATAATGCCATTAAAAACCATTGGAATTCAACTATGAGAAGGAAAGTCGAAGGGAAATCGGAAATTCAAATAAATTCACATAAAATACACACGAAAAATCAACAAATTAGGATCAGAGAAGTAAATTTTTAAATTTAAATTTTTTTTTTTTTAAATTTAAATTTTTATTTTAATAGAATTCGACGAATGTTAAATACGATACGTGGACGAATTATTCGTACGCGGACGAATCGAGTATCGAAATAGACCGTCAGTACGAAGATACTCGAATGACGTCACCGTGTAATGCGACGTCTTTGTACATGGAAATGGAGAATTTCCTCGAATCACCCGTCGAGTAAATGAATTTAATTTTTTTTTAAAATAAAATTATTTTAAATTTTCTTTTAAGTTTGGACGAATTTCAAATGACGCCGATGATCGAGCCTCAAATAACGGTGAAGGAATCGTTCGGTGATTTATCGGCATTGGATTTAGTTCAAGGAACCGATATTAATCCTGCTGGAATCACGCCTATTAAATGCAAAGGTGAATAAATTATTAAATAATTTGCATTAAATTAAAAAAAAAAAATTTTTTTTTTGTAGAATATAAATTCAATGGAAGTTCGATCCAAGCATTATGCGATGGTAATAAACATTTAGGACTTATACCGATCACTTCAAACATAGCATCTAAACTGACGACACCACCGGCGATACTTAGACGGGGACAGAAAAAATTAAATTTCGTATTAAATTTTTAAATTTTAAAAAAAAAAATTAAATTTAAAAAAAAATTATTTTTTAGAAAATGGAAAAATTCGAAGATTCGTTAAACGACGAATGTCAATTAGCTGGAAATTCCACAATCCCTCAACTGCTCATCCAAAGCCCAGAGAAAACAACACCGATTAAATCGTTACCGTTTTCACCATCGCAATTTTTGAACAGTCCGGGAATACGCAATTTAACATCGACTCCCGTTTGTTCAATGATCGAAGAAAATTATATGTGCGACGATAATAAGTAAATTGAAATATTTATTTTAATTAATTTTAATTATTAAAATTTTTTTAAAGTTTGTTAAGCGAAAATTACGATCCGGCGCAAAGGTTGATGGGAAATCGCACGCCGAAATCGAGGAAATGCGAATCGGCGCCGCGGACTCCGACACCTTTTAAAATGGCGATGTTAGAAATGGAGAAGAAAAGTGGTCCTTTGAAATCGTTACCTCAAACACCGACACGTTTGGAGGATTTAACGGAAATTATGAAAGAAGAAGTGAACGAATCGAATTATTACGCGGACGTATCGGGTTTTCAAAGCGAAGGGTTATCCGATCACAGTTTGATCGAACAACGCTACTTTTTACCGTGTAAACGCAAGAGCAATAAAGAAGTAATTTTTTTTCATATTTTTAAAATATTTTTATTAATTTTATAATTTTTTTTTATATTAGAATTTGCCGAAAAGAGTGAGGAAAAGTTTAACCGAATCGTGGTCGACGCCCGGTGAAATTATCGTACCGGGTTTTGTGTATCATCAAGCGACACCCGATTTGAATATTTTGCCCGAAACTCCCGTGAGATTTTTGCTTTTGAATTTTATTTTGTGATTTTTAATTTTTTCATTTTTAGAGTAAATCGTTAACGGATACGTCTATTTTGTTTTCGCCACCTTCGATTGTTAAGGAAACGTTACCGGATGACGATTATAATATGAATCAGGCTTTTGTTGCTCCTAAATCAAAGGTTTGGTTTTGAATTTTTGTTTTTGAGATTTTTTTCATTTTTTCTTTTCATTTAGAAAGGGAAGAAAAGGTGCGATGCGTGGGCGAGAATTAATAAAACACCCAATAAGGATTTGGCTAAGGTTTGTTGAGAATTAATTTGAAAATTTTGCAATTTTTAATTTATTTGAATTTTTCTAGTTGGACGCAAAATTCGAAATGGTCGCATGCGGCAAAACTCAGGATCAGCAGGAATTAACGGAACAAGCCCGGCATTTGTTCAACACGTGTTGGAAACCTCGTTCGTTGAATTTATAAATCCTTTAAAAAAAAAAAAAATTTTTTTTATTGAATTTTTGAATTTTTTTTGAATTTAAAAAGAAAAATTAATTTATAAAATTCAATCGATCCCATAAATTTTTGTTATTTTTATTATTTTTTAATTTAAAAAAAAAAATTATATACACAGAAAATAATAGAAATTCCCCTCGCTTCTAATCTGCTTTTTAACTAGTCCACTTACAATAATCTGCACTTAAAAAGTGATTTTTTATATTTTTGCTAATTTAAAAAAAAAAAATTAAATTTTGATTATTTTTATGTGAAATATCGATTTAATGTATATTTATAGGGCAGCTTTTTCCTCTTTTATTCGTTATATAATAGTAATATAATTATAAAAATTTAATTTAAACAACAAAAAAAAAATAACATAAAAATCATGATTATTTTCACTAATTTTCAAATTTGTGCACTGTACCTGATGAGGAAATGAATAATTAATTAATTTGCTTTTTTTTAAATCGATTTTTTTTTAGGGTTTTGTAAGTTTGTAAATAGAAATGGAAAATGACGGAATTTTGTTGTAAATAATGAAAAAAGAAAAAAAATTGAAAAAATAATTTAATTATTAATTAAAATGAATGGAAGTTTTTTTAAAAAAATATTTTTGAAATGGAATTTTTTGAATGCAAAAAAAATGTTATGTCAAAGCACAATTTTTAGTTATAATATTATTATATTCAATAGCAAATTTAAATATTTATATGCAAATCAAGTTCACTTTACTCACACAATTTATTCATTGTAGTATTTTTGCCATAGGATTTTTGTTAAAATAAAAAAAAATGGTTGATTTTAATTTTTTTTTTCTACCAATTATTTATTCTAGGTCGAGGTTAATTATTATCAGATAATTTGTTATTAAATAACAAATTTTTTAAATAATTTTCCACGTATTTAAACATTTTTTACTTGACCTTCCGACATTAAACCAGCGGAACGAACGATGAGATTTTTTTTAAATTTAAATTTAAGGTAAATTTTTAACTTTTAAATAGTAATTAATACTAGAAATCGATTGTAAATAATAAATAATAATTGAATTTATAAAATTATTTTATTTAAATTTAAATTAAAATACAAAATTTAAAATTATTTTTTTGTTTAAAAAAGATGGCGATTTTAATTTGTTGCCAAATTATACGTTTCGTTGATTTCTAACCGGACTTGTGACCATTTTTCGGTTATTTAAACATCGGGATCACTGCAGAAGAAGGTAATATAAAAAAAGAATTTGACTTTTAAACCTTTTACAGGCCATTCTCGACTCGACGTCTCAACGTCCAAAATGTTATTATTTTAACAAGAAAAATTCAGAGGTAAAATTTATATTTTTATAAAATTACTCATAAATTAATTTTCACAAGTGCATCTCATATTCTTCAAATCACAATGTCCATTATAAACTGCCATATTACCACTTTCGAGGCACCATTTACGACATTTTAAATGTTCTTTGTAACTTTCACCACATTTTGGATTATTTGCACCTGAAAAAAAATGATAAAATTCAAATTTCGTTTGGCGCCAAATTGAAAAAAATTCAAAAAATACTCACGATGTAAACAAGCATTGATTAATATCAAATGCGCAAATATATTAACGGTAGTTAATATAAAAATCGTTTCTTGCATTTTAATTCACACCATTTTTAACTCAATTTTTTTATTATCCAATTGTTAGAATTTTACAAACTTCGAGTGACGTCACGGGTCGACAGAATGAAGTCATTTTACTATTATTTATTAATAACAAGTATAATTTTTTTGTTTTTCAAATTTATTTATTTAATTAAATTAATTTAAATTTTTATTTCATTTAGCTTATTTTAATATCATATCGTCCTTCTTGTACCAACCACCAGGTGTCGCTACTCGATCGAAACAACATCAATTTCTCCAATACGTGACGCCGTTACCGTTACTATCGACACCGATCGATACGACGACTGCGTATAAATCGTTAACGATTCCATATCCGAAAGCTAAAACGATTTTTAAGACTAAAATCGAATCCGATCGATTTAAAAACGAAATTGAAGATGGCGTCGTTCGAACCAAAGTCGAAAAACAACACGAAAAGAAATTATCGGATATTTTACCGTTGGTGACGTTTGATTGTCACGATCGATCCGAGGGTTATTACGCCGACGTCACGTTCAAATGCGAGGTTTTCCACTATTGCGGGAAACCGAATGGGAAAAGATTTACTTTTTTCTGCCCGTCCGGGTCCAGATTTAATCAAGTAAAAAATTTGGTTTTTCAATAATTTTTGCATAATTTATTCATTTTTTTTTTTTTAAAGATTCACATGATTTGCGATTACGAAATGTTTCAAGCGTGCGATAAATCGCACGAATTTTTTCATTTGAACGATAAAATATACCCGAAAGACAATACGACGTATCGACCGGTTACCGTGACTCGTCGACCGGTCACGACCACTCAAAGGCAAATTGCGGTGACGAAACCGAAATCGTTGGAATCGAAACCGGAAGTTAGGAGACCGGCGAGGAGTCGTCAGGCGCAACGAAGATGGGCGGTCGCTCGGACGCCGTACGTGATGCGATATCCGGTTCCGGAGAGAATGGCGCGGGGAGAATTGTCGTCTTCGAGGGTTTTGTTTAATCGTCCGATGATGACGAAGACGGATTCTCGGTTGAGGAAAATTGTACTTCCGGTTCCGGTTTCGGTTCGCAGAGACGTGCCTCGGATTCCGGTACTTCGATCGCATTTCGCGCCGGGTCGTTCGTTGGAATATTTCCCGTCGGCTCGCGAGTTCCGGCGAAGACCGTTGCCACCACCGGAAACGGTCTATGATTCGGACGAGCCGCCATTGCACATGGAACGGAAGTCGGTGGGCGAATCGAATCGGAGGAACGGTCAAAGTCCCCGGAAAGACAAATGGGACGAATTGGATAAAATGGCCGAACGGTGGAAATTGGGCGGAAAACGAGCGCAAAACACGAAACCGGAAGTGGAATCGGACGAAAGCGAATCGGAATCGAGCGAAGAGGAAGTGACGACGATCGTCAACAGAATCTACAACACGAAAAGACCAAAAACGACAACTCAGAAATCGACATCCCCACTTCCGGTACCGGAAATAACAAAAACGACATCACCGAACCGCAAAATAAAAAACCCACATCCGGTACGATTTATCAACAGAAAAAAACCAAAAACGACCACCAGTACCACCCCCAGTACTTCCAGTACCACCATCACCACCAGTACCACCACGACCCGACCAAAATCGAAACCGAAAAATCGATTTTCAAAAGTCCAACGATCGCGACTAAAAACATCGACTTTCCCACCGTTCACGAGCGCAACAACCAAACCATCCACTAATCCTAATCTAATCCCAACCCCAACCGTCGAAACATGGACCAAACCGATCGAAACTCCCGTAGCTGCCGCTATAGTCGACGTGAGCGACTCCGGTGGCAACGAGAAAAGTTACGTTTAATTGTATTTTTAATATTTCCTAATGGTGCGGGTCACCATTCGTGTAATTTTAATAAAAACAAAAATTTTTAAATAAATTTGTTTACGTCGGTAATTTCATTAGAACAACACCCTCTAGTGAAGAATTAGGAAATTTCTTTAATTTATTATTAAATTATCGATACAAAATATGTTTTTTTAATTAATCGTCGTAGTCGATTTCGTGTTGTTGGGGTCTACTTCTCGAGTTTTGAGTCCCGTGACGACTTTTAGTTTGTGCCGAGGGTCGAATCGATCCGAGCGGCGTGGCACTCGACACGAATTGCGGTAAACGACCACTCTGGGTATTCCTAAATCGAGCGGCCGGACGGTGCGGTTGTTGGGGTACGAAATCGTCTTCCGAGAATTGATTGACCGTATCGAAATGTTGAATCGGTTTTCTCGACGACTGTTGGGGCGGTCGGTGGTGATGGGTGTCTTCCGTACCGTCCGGAAAAAAGCGATCGTGGTACCGTAACGTATCGTTCGTTTCTTGGGTACCTTCGATAAACATTTTAATTAACGTATTGGATTAGCCGAATAACACTTACCTTCGTTTATCGGTCTGTAGAGATAATCGTTGACGAAATGATACTTTTGTGATTGAGCGCAGATGTTATCGTCGCCGTGCGGCATGCAAATTAAATGTATTTGATGGAAATTCTGCCCGGCCGGACACATCCAACTGTGACGAACCCCGTCAGCGCAATAGTGAAACACTTCGCAACTCAATCCTTCGTCGGCGTAGTAACCCAACTTCTTACCGCCGCAATCGAATTTGGAACTACCCAATAACTCGGTCAATCTGTCGGGTTTACTTTCTTCTTTCTCTTCTTCTTCTTCTTCGATTTCGTGTAAATTTTCCTAAAAATAATTTTTTTTTAAAGATTTTAAAACTATTAATCGATAACGAGTTTCTACTTTCGCTCGCGAGGTGGAGCTGGGCACGAATCTGGGACTTTGCTGCCGTTGAGTACTGGAAGGTACGACGGGATGCACTTGGACACTCGGTTGATGTTGAGGACGAGATTGTGGTCGGGGTACGAAGAAAACATCGTCTTGTCGAGGTTTGTGAAAAACAGTCGGTTGAGCTTGACGGACGGGAAAAGTCTCTTCTTCTTCGCTTTCACCACTTTCTTCTTGCGGTCTAAAAACGGGCCGGAAAACTGCTCGCGGACGGGCTCCACTCGACTTGGATGCGGGGAACCTCAATTGACGTATCGGCTATTTAAAATAAATAACAAAATATTCAAAAACGCACTTTAAATTAAATTACTCACTCTATCGGCGTGGATTAAAACCACGTATAAAAATAACAGGATCAAACCTGTTAATTTCATTTTACCTGTAAACAAAAAAACACAAAAAAATCAAATTTTAAAATATAATGGGAAAGTAGCGACGTGGTTGGATGATTACGATGAATTTCATATTCTTTAAATATCCGCTCGTGGGGATCGAAGCGGGATATGGGTCAAGAGGCCTAAAATTTAAACAAAAAAAAAAACCACTTTAAGCCTCGTTGATTTCTATCTTAAAACATGAACACGATTACGAGTTTTAAAGATTTTATATATTTTTAAGGTATTAAAATGATTACGACGGCATTAATTCCGATAATCCGATAAGCAATTTGGGTCGATCGACCGATCGACCGACAACGGTCGTACGCGACCGGTCGAAGGTAATCGGATGAAACTAATTTTAAGATGCTCTGTTTAATACAGATGCATCTCGATTAATGTTAATTACTAGTGGTAAACAGAGTGTGATCGATATTAACCGTTCGCTATTTTCCATTTGAATCGGTAAAGAAAATTGGAAATAATTCTTTCGTTGAAGGAAATGGTTTGTAATTGTAAATGCAACTTACCGGTCGTTTATCAAAGCGCTGATATAATTTTGAGAGGGCAAATACTTCTTTTATACTCGTTTTTCTTAGCCAATAAGAATTCTTCTTCCTCTTCTTTAAAACTCGTGACGTCATTTAATCGTACCGTTAAGTTGACTGCCTCTTTCGGAATGGGCCTAATTTTCCCGATTGTTTCCAACACCAGAGGGAGTTAGACTAAATTATGTTTAAATATTTCACGAGGTCGATTTAATGAAGGAAAAAGGAAATTTTTTTTTTTTTTTTAAATTTTAAGTAAAAGGTGTTGGCCATTTTGAAAGTTCAATGACGCTTTAAATTTTTTTAAAATTATTTTTTACATAAACGGTACTGGCGGTACCTGATTAACGAAAGTTGTTTTTTTGAGGTGCGATGAAGAAAATCGGTCGATTTTTATGTTTGTCAAAACAATAGCGCGTGGGAAGAACCCGATTCGCCGAGCATCTTAACCCGGTCTACACGACCATTGTTTTAAGTCTGTGAAATCATTGTTCGTAACCTCATATTATTACCATTACCAAATTGAGGTTATATTGTGATTTATACTTAGTTTCGATTTTCGACACGAGATGGCGCCATCGTAAAATAAATATTAAAACGTAAATTAGTGTAAAAAAAAAAATTTTAATATTTAATTATCGATTAAATTAATGTCTTTTCTTCCTGGGCATTTTTATGGGCCTCAAATACGGATTATCGATCGCGTCCGAATCGATTTCGTCTTTCCTTTGATTCGTTTCGCCGACACCGTCGCTTTCCCCTTAAAAATCCAAAATTAAATTTTTAATTAAAAATTTCAACTTAAATTTACCGATGTCGGGTTTGAGCGGTAACGGATTCTTCATTAAATCCTCAACGTCGAAAATCTGATCTTTCGGTAACAAAGAGTCGAGATAAACGTTCGCGATCGGTTTCGATTCGATGACTAAAAAAAAAAAAAAATTCACTTTCCTCAAACACAAAAAAACCAACCGATCCCGACTCCTCACGTGGAAATAAATTATTCTCGTCGGTGAACAAAGTGTCGGTTTCGCCCGTCTTGGCCACGAATCGCGTCAAAGCTCGTTCGACGTCTCGTTTCTGATTGGCCGCTTTTTCCCTAATCGCTTCGTATTCGGTCACCGGTTGCTTATAAGTCTAGAAATAAAATAATCAAACGAAACAATAACAACAACAACACGAAACTCACGGCAGTTCGAATGTACGCGTGCGGATCGGGAAAAGCGGGCAAATGCTCGGGAATGTGCGGCGGATGCGCTCGCTTCTGTCCCGCCTGAAGGATCTTCGGAGTCGACAACTGCGATGCCAAACCGACTACGAAAACAATCGTAAAGAAAAACAGTAAAAAAACCTCAAATCGATTAACCTGGAGACAACGCAATCCTATTGATCCTTTTTGCATACGACTGAATACTCTCGATATTAATTCCTTTAAAAGCAAATTTTTAATTAATTTTAATTAAAATCAAAATTAAAAAAATAATTACCCATTTCGACCACGGCCAAACTGACGTCACTCACGAGCACGTCGGTTCGACCGGCCAATTCGCACAAAGCTTTGGCGCTTCTGCCGATCTCGAACAAACCTGTAATAACGTTAAAAAGACCCCTCTGAGTGGGAATTGGGGTATTGCGAAAGGGGGAAGGCAAAACGGGTCCTCGAGACCCGAAACGAGGTCGAGTTGGAGGCAACGTGGGCCCGTGGGGTTATCAGGGCTCGCCAACTGGGTCATCCGCGCCAACGGGACCGCGAAACTGGGCCACGGGGCCGCGTCGTACAGGAAGAAGCCGTTCGGTCAAGGTTATTCGGTCCCCTACCAAGGCTAACTTCTCAACCCTTCGCTCACTAAACACCGCGCGACGGGTTTCTGCACTCTCAACCGCGGGGAGGGGAAAGCCGCGGCCCATTTCGATGCACTTTTTTCCGGGGGGGGGGATATTAAAATTTTTATTTAAATTAAAATTTAAAAAATATAATTTACGAATATTAATTAATCCTGTTTTTAATTAATATATAATTAATTTTTTTAAATTTTTAAATAAATATTGGTCGAGTCCAATGGTGACGTATAATAAGGGCCACGGTCACGGTAGTGTTTGGACCGGTCTAATGTGTAGGGATAAGTTCAATGGGTTTGGTCGCGGGGATCGGGTCGAGTTGATTCGCGTAAAGGGGTGAACTTCGCCCGTACAAGGTCGGTCGAGGTGAAGATATGGGTGAACCAACGAGGTCGTGCCAACACCTGGATCGATTCGACTGCATCGAGGGGGGTGAAGGTCGCATACCAATGCTAAATCTACGAGGCGGATCGGTCCATTTTTAAATTTTAATAAATATATTTATTTTTGAAATTTTTTTTTTTGTTTTAAAAAAGAGGTGAAAATATTAAATGGGGGTTAGACAAAAGGGTTAAAAAAATTTTTTTTAAAAATTTTAATTCAAAGATGGATTTTTCCATTAAAGTGATGTCGGGGAATTACGTCACGGTTTATGACACAACGGGTCGAGTCGATCGGTAAGTGGAGGGGTGACACGTAGCATTACCTTGGCCTATCCTTGAGTTGAAGGTGAAGGATGAGCTGGAAATGGGGTAAACGAGTGCAAATGTTGGCTTCGTATCGGACCCAAGGTCGATCGAATGGTGAAAGTAGGTCTCTCATACGGATACTTTCGTTACCCTATTTGGAGCGAGGTAATCGTTTCAGGAAGGACCCCAATACCTTATATGGTCAAGGACTAGTGTTTTTCCATAGTAAAAATCGATCGTTTCAAATCGACTAAAAATCGGTAAACTCGATGCCATTTTTAATTTATTTAAATTTTATGTAAAATTATGTAAATTTTTTATGCAAATAAAATTAATTATTAATTAAAAAAATTTTTTTTTAAGTGAAATTTTGTATTTTTTGGGAATTTGTTCTCGGGTTAAGGGTTTAATAACGTGATGTTGTTTTTGTGATAGTGTCGTGTAAAAGTGAGATTTTATGACGTCACTAACGAATTCGGGGTTCGGGTTAAAAAATGATAGCGGAAACTTACAACTCTGTAGCATTTCGGTGAGTGTTTCCAAAGCGGCTCGTTCGGCGATATCGTAACCGATTTCGGACACCAACGCTGCAACGGACGTGAATAAAATCCTTCTTCGTGAGCTCGAAAATTGTAATTCCGTCGCCATTATTTTAAACCGCTCAAATCTTCAACAGTCGACCTAAGCCTAAACAACTCGCGAGAGGATCGCGGTTATAAATTTAAGGTTTTTTTATTTGAATTCACCTTAAATAAAACCCTTCGATTATTCCCTAAAATTATTAAGTCCTTTTTAAATGCAACGAAAAGAATAATTTAAACGTAAATTAAAATTAAAAAAAAAAATTAAATGCGGGAATACGAAAGTCTACGACGGTTTCGATTAACGCGTCGCGCCATCTACCGACCGAAACCGAAACTAATTTAACTACAAAATGTATTAAAATGACGAAATAAAAAATTTTATCGATTATTTGTTGTTTAAAAAATCATTAATCACTCAAATTTAACAAAAAATTATATTTTAAGCATAACATGACGTATCGAGCAAACCCCGGGCAAAGTGCACCGTTTTGCCGCTAGACCGAGTGTGGCCGGCGTGGTTTTGATGGAAAACTGGTCGCACGTTAGAATATACCATCGTTTTATAGGTAAAATTCGATTGCATTCGCACGAAAACAGTGAGCATTCGACCATTAAATAACGACTCTTGGATGCGACGAGTTGAGATTTAGCACGAGATTCTCGGGAGTGCACGAGGTTAAATGTTTGTGCGATTTCAAAGTGCAACTGCCGGCATTGCAAAATGGCCGCTACTCCTTCAATCCACATTTTCGTCTTTTTCTCAAATCCCAAATCGGTTTCAACTCGTTCCTGAGCGAAAATGACATTCGAGTGAGTTTTCACATTTTTCTTTTCAAAATTATTCAAATCTGAAAAAAAAAAAAAAAAAAAAATTAATTTTTTTTTAAATTAAAAATTATATCAAATCTCGTTTCAATAACGAGATTTAATTTAATTAATTTTTATTTCGTTAAAAAATTTTTTTTGTATTTTTTTCCTTGATTTTGAGCGTTTTTTAATAGCGCCGTGTAATGCAGTGAAGCTTTATCGGGTTGCTTTTATTCGTAACGTTAAATCCAATGTGAATTTGAAGGTTTTTAGTTAAAGGCTCGTTGTTTGGTTGGACATTGCGGGGGCCCTGACCCTACGGTTCACGGCCCGGATCGATATGTTGGCTGTGGTGGTGGTTTCACGTGCAATAACCCCGTTCGCTGGATTCGTCCTATTTCTAGTAGGGGTTATTGGGTTTGGGGTTCGTCCTTCCTCGAATAATTAAAATCAATTTATTTTGATTCGATTAAAAACAAAAAAAAATTTTTTTTTTTAAATTTAGAAATTAAAATAAAAATTAAAATTAAATTAGTGTTAAATTTCGAGTCCGATGTCGTCCACTAGAGGTCGGGGTGCAGGTAATAAGAGAGGTTGGCAGACAGTGAGGCGTCGACCCGAAAAATGTCGTCACACGATGGCGCGTGTTACGAATCGAAGTGGAATTAAAATATAAAAATATTTTTGTTATAGTTTAGCCGAGTAATGACGTCAGCACGTGACGCACGTGCTTCATCTTGGTCCACATGCTCGCACCATCACGACGCCGGTGTCTGCGGGTCAAAGTTCACCATCTTCTCGTACGATCCACGATGCTATGCTGCGGCAGGAGAAAGGTGCGCACGTCACCAAAACTGACTAAAAAGCACTCGTCTCCAAATTTGCAGTGACGTCATTCGATTGCGAGTATTGACCGAATCGGCGGTCTTTTTCCATTCCAGGAATCTCGTGACGGAACTTCCACCGAGATGTCCAGTCCGAGACGAGCCGCAGCCAGAGCAGCCACTCAACGGATCAGGGCACCGCCCCCACAAATGGTGATGCAGGGCGACTTCCGCAAGGTAAATCCCAACAACTCATCGTTTCCCGCACACTTTGAATTCGCTGCGCTCGACCATGAACGAGTGTTGGAAAGGCTCCTGGAAAAGGCCTGGAAGAGCCGAGAGGAGACGACGAAGAGATGCCGAAACGTTGGCCAGGGTTTGATTTTCCATTCGAATTATTTTTTTTTTTTTTAAATTAATTTTTGGTTTTAATTTTTTTCTCGTGGGATTTTCCCAGTTTAAAACGTGAATCACGTTCGAACGAGCGAATTCTGGTGGCGAAATTTGAAATTAATTTAAATGTTTTGTTTTCCAGTTGTTTTTGTTTTATGTTGTTAACAGTCACATATGGCCATTGCAGCTGCACTTAGAGAATATTAATTTTGTTAAAAGTTGTTTAAAAAGCGCGCAACAACGAGCGTATAATTTGACGCGTCTGGCCCCGTTACGCGCCAATCTCGGTTTTAAGTACGCATCAACTTAATTAATTGGCACGAAGCGGTGCAATTGGGCGAAATGAAGCCGTACCAGACCCTATTTGACCACAAAAAAAATTGTTTAATCGCAGGTGAGTGGAATCTCGACCGAGATCTTCAACCAGATCCAAGCGGTCGAAAACGACCACGACGCGACGACGGCCGCGTCGCTCGAAGCGGTCGAACGTCGAGGCGAGATGGTCGTCCGTCTGCTGGACATACGCAACATGGGTCGACAGGCGGCCGAACAGGCCAAACGGTTCCTCGTCCCGGACCCCAACTTCGCCGTCCGATTCGTCGAGATCGTCAAACGGCCCGGTCAGACCCTCGGACTGTACATCCGCGAAGGCAACGGCATCGATCGTCACGACGGGGTGTTCATTTCGAGGATAGCAATCGAAAGTGCGGTCGCCAACAGCAGATGTCTGTCTGTCGGCGACGAAATCTTAGCGGTCAATCTCGTGGACATCACTCGAGTGAGTTTGGACGACGTGGTCATCATGATGTCCATCCCACGACGTCTGGTGCTCACGACTAAATCGCGCAAACACGGCAAAGGTCAACGCATGGCGATGCCCAAAGTGATGGAACGAGTCGGTCCTCCGGTGGTGGTCATCAAGAAAGAGTTGGAAGAGGAGCCCGAAGAAGTGTCCAACAGCAACGGGGAGAACGGGGGTGCCATGTACCCCTACGCCACGATCCACGTCGGTGGTGGAGAGATGCTGGGCCCGTACGTGGGGGGTGAGGAACAGTATCTTTACTACAATTCGCAGCCGTTCAAGTACCAACCGATGGCAACGGAGCACGATCCGTGGCTGCCGGGCCCCAGCGGCTACCAGCGAGTGGTGTTCGAGCAACCGAAAGCGCACGCGCAGTACCCAAAAACGCTGGAATCGCTCGCGGAACAGGTACACACGTTTTATTCCGGTCCGCACGGTGCTCCCGCCGTTCGTTCCAGGACCTTGCAGCCCAGTCGGTCCGAGCGTCTACTCGCTCGCCGGACAGCCACGTCCGGGCGTTTGATGAGGGCCGAGAGCGATCATCGATTGGCTTCTTCGCTCACCGATCGCCCTTACACTTCCGGTCGTGCGAGGCCGCTCAGACCGAGTTTGAAAACACCGACCGCGGCCACTTTGCCCATCCATCGCAGACCTCCGACGAGCCAAGTGCACAGGCTGGGGGTTTACGGGGCGTATTCGGATACGGAGACGACGTCCGTGCCTTCGGTGTCGATTCTGAGCAGACACTCGCACGAGGGTGTCGACAAGTCGTACGCCGGCAGATCCAATTCGCTTCCGAGGATGAGAACTGACGAACGGTTCCATCGTCGACACAGACATACTGTAAGGTTCGAAAAAGACGTTCACGATTCGCAAGACGAGAGCGACGGTGCGTTATCTGCACCCGAGTTGCCTATGAGGAGAGAAAGAGGTGGGTTTTTAATTCCAGTGTTTTTGTCGATGATTTTTTTGGTTTTTGTTTATTCGGTGCAGTTCGGATCCCGTCGTCGCCCAGCGTTTTTACGGCGGCAGAGTATCGTGCGTGGTTGAATCGAGCGCCGTCGACTTCGGCCATTTACGAGAAGTTGAAGAAAAGCCGACAAGTACTGCATGCGCAGAAAAGTGCTCGTGTCACTTACAGTGCGGAGAATCTTCTTGATCGTAGACGGGAAGTGAGTTAATAAACTGTGCAGAAATTTAACAGCGATCGTTATTCTTGTTATTCCGCAGGATCAAGGCTTTTCTTACCACACTTACCGCCGACCACTTTCTCGAACTTCTCAGGAACAATTAACAGGTGGAACGTTATCGCGTCGAGTTCGCTACCTTCTCGACGAAGCGCAGAACATCCCTCACCCGACCCCGGCCAAACCTTCGGATTTCAAAATGCATTTGCTCGACATCAACCCGGCCGAGTTCCTCAAGTATCGGCCGGAGAGAGAGCCGTTGCCGACCCCGGCCGAGGCCCCGGTCACGCCGGTGCTCACTCCTTCGCCGTCGTCCGTGACCGACACCAAACTGTTCAGCGGACTCCTTCGAGTCCATCTTTTGGCCGGACGAGGACTGCGACCGTCGGGTCGCTCGGAACGGTACCGCGACCTGTACTGCGTGTTGGAGTGCGATCACGTGCACAAGGCGAGGACGGTCGTGCGAACCGGCGAACAGAACTTCGATTGGGACGAGATTTTCGATTTGGATCTCATCTACAACAGGGAATTGGATTTCCTCATTTACAGTTGGGATCCGCAATTCAGGCACAAACTGTGTTACAAGGGTTCGGTCGATTTGAACGGTCTGTTGTCGGAGGGACCCGTGCATCAGTTGGCGCTCAAGATCGAGCCTCGTGGAACTTTATATTTAAAATTACGCTTCACCGACCCCCAACAAGCCTTTCGGCGAGCTCTCAACTTGCGTAAAGGCTCGCTTTTCGGTGTGCATTTAGAAACGGTCGTCAGTAGAGAATCGGCTACTTCCGGTTTGAATGTTCCTCTGCTTGTCAAACGATGCGTGGACGAAGTCGAGGGAAGGGGTTTAGATATTATCGGGCTCTACAGACTTTGTGGATCGTCGTCCAAGAAAAGGATGCTTCGAGATGGCTTCGAAAGAAATCCTCTGATCGTCGACACTTCGCCCGATAACGTACCCGACATCAACGTAATCACCGGTAATGCGATGCAAATTATTAATTATTATTTTTTTTATATTTTAATTATTTTCTATTGCAGGAGTGCTAAAGGATTACTTCAGAGAACTTCCCGAACCTTTGATAACTCAGTGTTTACATCAGATGTTGTTGGATGCGTTTTCCGTTTGCATTCCCGAAGATCCCGATGGCAATGCTAAGTTAATGTTTAGTATATTGGATTGTTTGCCTAAAGTCAACCGGGTGAGTGCATTTTAAAACGTTTAAATTTTAAATTTTAAATTTTAAATTTTTTTCTTCCAATTTTAGTGTACACTTATATTACTTATGGACCACTTGAAATTAGTAGTTTCGCAAAGCGATAGGAATAAAATGGACGCTCAGAATTTAGCCGTGTGTTTTGGACCCGTTCTTCTCGTTCATTCCGACCCGAATTCATCGATGCCTATCGATTTTCACAAACCCGTTCAAGTCCTTAAATATTTACTCGAGATTTGGCCATCGAAGCAATCGGGTGAGTATTTTTACTTTTACTTAACTTTGCTTGAAAATATGATATTTTGTTGATGCGATGACATTTGTAGAACGTTCCGGAGACGAGGGAAGTAGCGAAAGGATGCAAGACAACCACTGCCAACCCGACCAAGCCACCCGAGGCAGTGCCGAGGAAGACGGAAGAGACGTTTCGAGTCCGGAGCAACGGTCCGGTGGCAATTCGTGGTCGGGACAATGTCTACTGCCAGAAACATCTTGCTGAAATTAGAAAAAGAAAAATTTTAAAAATAATTAATAAATTGTTTGGATATATACTTATAACAAATTTTATTTGTTAACATATATAATAATAATTAATAATAATAATAATTATAAAAACACGTAGAAAATCATTTTAGACAAACTTTCTTTGAGATACAACTTTTATCCCTGTGTGAATGGTGTGCCATTGTACGTTTGTTTCTCTCGGCCTTCCCTGGATGCATTTCACTAACCTTAAATGGTCAAAATTTTTTTTTAATTAAATTTACTCAACAGTTCCTTCTATTCGTATCTCTAGGGTATCTGTCACTTGATTTAAATTTAAATTTGTTTTTTAAAAATTTATTTTATGGGAATAATATTTAAAATGAAGACTTTGCATTTATTTCTAACGGTTTTCATTGTTAATTGTTTGAATTTAAGCCTGGTACACTTGAAATGTATTCTGAAAATAAGCATGATGTATATGTAATGGCAAATTGTTATAAAAAGAAAAAGAAAAAAAAATTATTTCATTTTTTCATACAAAACTTTGCTCAGTGTGTAATTTTTACCAGACCAAAAACAAATTTTCTCCTCTTACAAGTTAGTAAAAAAACATGTTAAATAACTGGTGCTAAATAGTTGACATTATTCCTAATAATTGAAAGAAATAATAAAAATATTAACAAATTTTCCATTTTTCTATTCAAATTTATCCCAGGTGCTCTGATCATTTCCCATTCAATGTTGGTCTGATATTTAAAATCATTAACACTGATTAAAATAATTAATTTTGGTTTTTTTTTTGTTTTTAAAAAAAGAGAAAATAAAAGTAGAAATGAAACATTTTAGCAACTTGTGCCTTTGATTTTAATTAAATGTGATTTTTGTGATGAAATGTTTCCTGTGCTAAAAAAAGCTTTGATTGTTTATTCTAAATTGTAGTTTGTAGTTTTTCAGGTAAGTGATATCAAATAACAATGCAAAATAATTGTATATTTATATTATTATTATTAAATTTTTAATTAATATGTAATTTATGAATAACAATTCTTAATGCAACTCAAGGGGTTTAATGTAAGGTTAAGCTATTAAAAAGTTAAATTATTAAAGTCGTAACTAAAATTTGTTTAGTGTTAATTAAATTTTCTAAATTATTTTTTTTTTAATTAAATGAAATTAAAATATTATCTGAAAAACTACATAAACTACAAATATGCTAATTTTTTTTTAAAAAATTATTTTATTTTCGATTTTGAATTTTGAAAAATTAATTTTGGTCTCAGGGAATTTTGAAAATAATTGATAAAATTTAAAAAAAAAATCCCTGTTATTTAACCATCATTAATTAATTATTTCCAATTAATTTTGTCTTCCATTTTGAGCCAATTTGGCAAAAATGGGAAAATTTTTTCATTTTACAAATTTAAAACATAAAAAGCAGCAATAAAAAAAAAAAATGTTTTTGTACATTTGTTGAATTTATTTTATTTGTAAAATATAAAAATTTTTCAGTTCCTAAATAATTTATGCTTTTTTTCAAATGTCACAAAAATTTCTTAATGTGTTTTGCATATCGTAAATGGACTTTATAAAACGAAAATTTCGGGTTTTTTGGGTGTGAAAAAAATTAATAATAAAAAAAAATTTTAACAATTTAATTTATATAAAAAAAAAGCACAAAATGTCAATATTGTGTATAGGCTAAGCCACTGCTGTTAATTAATTAAAATTGAATAGTCATCAATAGTCTTGTATACGATAATTAATTTTTTTTAAAAATGTGAAATTAGATAATTTAAACGTGCCTATGATTTTTATAATTTTCAAAATACCGACTCTTATTTCTCCCTTTGTATGTTTAGAAATTTCTATGTCTTGTTGAAAGTGTTGATAGTAGTCAAGTTGAATAAATTTCTAAGCTGGAAAAGCTACAAATTTGTTTCAAAATGTCTCGTATTATTTCGCGACGGTTTAAATCGATCTGTAATTAGAAAGAAAATAATATTAAAACCTTTTTCTTTTAAAGATAAAAAAAAAATCTCATTTAAAGACATTTTTTAAATTTACCGGACGGAAATAATGGGTGGTCTTTGGTTTCCTCCTCAAGGCGACACCTGTTGATTACAGAACGCACTGTTTGGTAATTGATAGTATCTTAATTCACCGTAGAAAATTCACACAAAACGAAGACGTTTCAATTTCACACACTCAAAACATTTTTTTTTATTAACTATAAAAATCGAAAAAAAAATTAATTAAAAAATATTAAAATATTTAAAAAAATAAAAAAATAAAAAAAATGTTTTTAAAAATAATTTTTCAAAAGTTGATAAATGACGTCAGAAGGCACTAAGGTAGGGGGTGGCAGAGATGCATGACAAGACGCGATGGCAGATCGAGTACTTGGGTGGTCCGAACAAAAGAACAAAGTCTCCCTCATTAGCGGCGCCCGTTCTCTTCTTGGGTGGTCCGTTAATAGGATGCTCGGCGCACGCGCTTCACCGATTTCGACGTAACCTAATCTCGTGTAGTTCTTGATTTTATCACCACCTCGACACTGGCGCCTCGTAATGGCCGCTTGTTTTTACTCAATCTTTTAACTACTTAACTAAAATCCACACACCTTTTGTCACTACCGAACTAAAGAAATAAAATTTATTTTATAAAATAAAATATTTAAATTATTTACCAACTGGAAAAACTCCCGCTGAGCTAAAAAAGGGAGTGTTTAAAACCCATTTCTCATTTCCCACACAACTTTAACTTTGATCGATATACACACGTGTTTTTAACTAATTAGTTAACAGTACTGAATATAAATAAGTTTAGAATTTTCTAAAAAGCTTTAATTAATAAATAAAAACGATTTAAGCAGGAAAATACCATAATGTAAACAATCGAAACCATAAGTTTTGCAAATCGAAACTTAAGCATTTGATATTTTGTTATGACATTTCAGATTCTGTTTTCAATCTTTTAACAGCTGTTTTAAGTTAACTGGTAATAAAAAAAATTCAAAGTCATAAACAAAAGTAGTTAAAATTGTCACAAAATGAAAAATGTGAATGAAGAAATATTCATTAGTTGAAACAGTTTTAGTAAATGTATTTTATGATGAATGAGATACTTGGTTATTGAGGGTTGGGAATTAGAAAAAAGAGGGTGTGTGTGTATGTGTGTGTGGGGGTGTTGGATTTCATGCTGGGTGGTCTTTCATGCTCTTTGCTACTGGTGCTAAATGAAACATCAAAATGTTGTTAGTATAAACTGTGGTATGGAATACACAGAAAAGGAATTATTTACAAACTGTTTGCTTTATAAATAAACATTAAAAAAAATGTTTGTTAAACAAAAATCCAACATTTTATTTCACTCTTTAAATCGAAAATTCTCAAAATTAGCAAAGCTTTTAGTAAACAAATGTTGACTAATGAAGAGAAAAATGATAGAATTTTTATTAACTTAACTTTCAAACATATCTGTGTGTGGTCCCTATTAAATTGACAGCTCCTCTTCAGGAGGCTTTTCCAACTGCCCTTTGTGGGCACAAAGTTAGGGATCAGGTCCCACCCACCCTTGTGAGTGTGGACCCCCTCGTGATGAGGCATAGGAGGGACATGGAACCCTACGGTGGACCCTAAAGGGATACCCCCATAACCTTAGCATAAAAAAGCCAAGTTGGCGGGAGATGAAGCCATCACTGGATACCATAATTCCATTAAGTCACACTTTCAAAACTCCCCTTTTTCTTGTGTAGAAAAAAAAGAAAGATCAAAAGTGAGCAATAAGTGGTTAATGGACTTTTGCTATCTTTTTTTTCTTCTTCTTACCATGGACTGTAATTCTCAATATCCCTCTATGTGTTTACACTGAAGGATAATCAATTTCAGGTGGCAGAATAATTGAAGTTTGTTTGCCAGTTTGCAGACCTGAAGGAGCCACCAAATGAGTTTTAAATTATGTGAAATTTGTGTTTGGCTAAGCTTATATTAATAACTTAGAAAAATAGTTAGAAAATACTCTTTGATTTATAGATTTACAAAGATCCAAAAAGGATTTTTAAATTTTTCTTTTATATCTTAGATTAAATCAAAGTTAATAGTAAATTTAATTGAAAAAGAGAATTATTAGTGTGTTTATGACAGTGAAACAAATGAAAATAATTGATGTGAAAAGCAATTTGCGAGTTTAATTGGGATAATTTGATGAAGATATCGTTTGGGTTTGTCGTCTGTGGTAGGTCTTTGCTTAATAACCTGTCATTAGCCAGATGCTAAGCCTCGATAATTCGAGTTGGGGGTAAAATAACCATTGTAAAAAACCGAAATTTATTTCACTCGAACCACACTAAAACAAAGATATCGACCGAATTCGAAACCCTCACTCACATTTAACAAAATCACATACAATTTTGCTGATAAAATTAGCAGTTTCTTTTACCTTTTATTACTTTAATTACCAACTTAAATAAAAAACAAAAAAACTATAAAATAAAAACATTTTCATCTTGTTTTTCTAAGAGTTAAAAACTCGAAATGAAAATTACATAAATTTGTATTTTTTTAAATTTCTAATTTTATATACAAATAAGGGGTTACGAACAACCAAATACGTATAATTACAAATTCGTAATGATCCATTACTTTGTAAAAAAAGAAAAATGTTATTTGAATTTCGTGAACAAATGAAATAATAATTATTACGTGACTTTATTATGAAATTAAGTAATTTTAAATTTTCATTAATTACACATATTTTTACCTCGATGTGTTATTTACATTGAGTGACAAGTTCGTTGTAATGAGTAGTGGTGGGAAACAGGATTGAGCCATCGAACGACTCGTATGACGTCACGAATGTGTATAACAAATTGATAGACACACCGAGTGACCACCCAAGAAGTAACCTCGGTATAATAACAGTACTCGAGCCTTTGGTTTGGCCAATGAGATTTGCTGCTTTGGGTTTTTATCTCTCACTTTGTTAAACCCCCTCCCCCTACTCTGCTCCACCCCTTCCTCTTTAAGACTTTTGCTTCTGACTGACAACACATTCAAAGTGGTCATCCAAGCAACACCATGGAATGGATTGTGGTGAGTTACTAACTTCATTTAGATTTCTATCTTTGGGTTTGATGTTTGAGAAGGTTTTAAATACTTAATGTACTTGTGGTTAATTAGTCGTTTCGTTTTATTCATGTTTTTTGGTTTAAATCGTTTGTTTGATTGATTATTTAGAGTTTGTGTTATTATAAAAATTATAAAATTTATTGAATTTGAAAATTTGAGTAATTTAAAAGAAATTTAATTAATTGTTTTATTTAATAGCTAAAAAATCACAATTTTTATATTTATCCATAAATCAGTTTTAAGCTTTGGTTTTGTTTTCCCGCTAACAGATGGCGTTAAACTCCAAACTCTCCCCCATAATACATTTCGCGCACTCAAACTAAATCAACCACTCGCAACAAAAACCAAAAATCAGTAATCGCGCATGCGCGGTTCAAACTTGACGAAAAAAAGCACAAAAATTGGGAAAAAAAATTCACCAAAAAAAAAAAAATAAAAATGCAAAAGAAAACAAGAACTCGGTAGAGTCCATAATAAAGCATCAACAAAAAGGCCGAAATGATTTATGCCAGTAAAGGCCACCCAGTCGGTCTTGGCCTCAAACCGCTGCGATGCCCACTCAAAACTGGCCTTGTCGAGATTACGCTTTATAAATAAACTCGAATCAATCTCGTCCATATAAAAGAAAAACACACCCTTTTATAACTCTCAATTAAATATCATTTATTTATTCTCACATTTTTTTCTTCAAAAATCCCATTTTTTTAAAAAATAAATTTTATTTCCAATCCTCTTTTTACATCATTTTTTCACTCTTCTTGTGTGGTCTTGGCATATTGGAGATGTGGTTGCTAGGTAACTAATTTAGGGCTAGAGATACGGTCGAACCGACCAATCGGAGCCAACTCGGCTCTTCCATCAATCATTCGCTAAGCTCCACCTCCCGACCGAGACCCCGGATGATAACATGGACTGCCATCGAAACTTCACTACGCTCATTCAGTGTGCCGATATCTTGGATTTGTACACTGTTAAGGCTGAGCTTGCGGGCCATGTATGATGTATGAATAATGGATAGCTGGTCTAACCCAGCTTTTAGGAATTTAAAGGTGAGTTTGCGCGTTATTTTTAAGTGTGAAAAAACCTGTTTAGAAAACCCCCCAAACATGGCCTACGAGTATTTCTCGACTCGGAAGTTTTAAAGCTTTGTTTACAACGGCTTTTAGTACGTTACTCTTTATTTTTATAATAATATTTTTTTTTTAACGTCAATTGTATTTTCAGTATTTTTTTAAACGGTTTTTAAAAATTTTATTTAAAAAAAAAAAATTTTTATTATTTTTTTTTTTAAGGGATCGGATAAACTCCGGCCTCGCAAATCCTCGAGATCGAAAGAAGATTGGGATTTACTTACGAGGACCAGTTGGAGGGATGCTAAAACGGCTTTATCTCAGATTAATAAGGTAAAGTTTTAAGGCCAATTTTTTTTTTTTTATTACTCAATTTTGCGGTTGTGTGGTCTCGGCCCTTTTTTTCTTCTGTACGTGGGGCATGTTTATTAAGCATTGTGATTGGCTAATTCAAACCACGTGATAATAAAAAAAAGGCGATTGAAAAGCAAATTTTAAAAATTACTAATTTTTCTAGTATTTGTAAAAATTGTTGTTTTCAATGAAATTCGCTCGTGTTGATCATTTTGCTTACGTCATTTTACCGAGAGCAAATTCTTGGCCGTTTGCCAGCCTTGACGACCACCCGCAGTCTCTTCCTGTCTTTAATCCTTTGAATACTATTTTCCTCAATTTTTTTTTATCAACGACCAAACGATCGCGAGTTTTGTTTACATTTTTTTTTCACTCAATATGAATATCATTTTAAATATTTATTTATTTCTTTTAATAGGGTAAAGCGACCGGGAACAAAGCCGCATTATGGCTACGAAGTAAACTTCAATATCATCTTTATAAATTAGGATGTTTCATTCAAAAACACGCTGGAAAAGTTCTTTTCGTCGGTTTATTGGTTTTATCCACTTTCTGTGTCGGTTTGAAATCTGCAACCGTCGAAACCGACATTGAAAAATTATGGATCGAAGGTAATTTCTATTTAATTCGTAACTAAAATTATTTTCTTTTAAAGTGTTATCGCATTTTAAACTAAAATTCGAACAAAATGTAACCGAAAACTTCCCCTGAGGTTCAAGGGTGGGTAGTGACCCATAAGATTCCATTTATGGAATATTCGACCAAAAAAGATTTTAAAATCTAAATAATACTCATTTAATGAATGAACGGTAGAGCTAATTCAGTACGTACTACACCGAGTGTAAATAGAGATAAAATTTATTTTTAAATCGCTCGTATTTAACACTTAATTCGAATTCCTCGAAAGAAGTAAAAAGTTTTTAAAAAATTCTTTTTTTCAAAACGGGAAATATATAATAAAAGTTGAAAAGCGGCACCTGGTGTCGATTTATTTTTATGGATTATGTTTTTAGAGTGAAAAGAAGGGGATTGTTGGGTATAAGGAGCCGGGGAATAAAATCATCTTTTCTCGTGACAGCTCTTACAAATAGCCATTCATTCTAGGTGGCAGGGAGTGGCTCGAAGCCCACCTTCCTCGCTCCGTGCGCCTCAATCATGCACTCGCCTACCCCTGCCCTGCACAACACTGCATTTGATGTCTTAATAACTCGCCATTTCGAACCCTTCGCACGTACAACATCAAAGCATAATTTTCTTTAAGGAATATTTTTCATATGTTTACGTATTTGGGATGAGTGAAATTAAAGAATTTTTTTTTTTAATGTGTAATTTAATTTAAAAAATTTTTTTTTTGATTTTTTGGTTAATGAGTTTTTCTTGGAAAAGTAACTATTGGTGGTGATAACATACGTTTTGTTATCGATGTGTATAAATTGCAGTTATAAACACAACGAGTTTTATAGTCGCCTTTTACTCGAATATTTCTTTTCCACGAATTTTGTTGTAGAATTTGCTGCTTTTTGGAGAGATGTTACTCGCTGCTTCTGGAAATTGTCATGGAATTATCTCGATTCCAGTTACAGAAAATTATAGGTTGTGTTTTTTGAGTTAGAGAAGTAGGAATGCAGGACCATCTGCTGCGTGTTGAATTTTCCTGAAGGTCCTAAAGGAACATTGGGTACATGTTTTGGGAAGAAAAAAAAATTTTATTTTCCAAAATAAATTTTTTTTTTAAATATATGAAAAGTCGTTAAAAAACAAGATTTATATTTTTTCTTATTAATTTTGATTTTTAAAAGTGTTTGAAAAGTTGAGAATTTTGAGTGTTGACTGGCCTCGGGGTCAGGCAATGGCAATGCGTGTGGTCGTTGTATGTGGATGGAGGTTTCCCTTTGGGCCAAGCTGACCTCACTAGTCCACTGCTGGAAACAAAGAACCAAGCCTGTGCTGCTTTGCAGAAAAAAACACCCTTTTTTCCCCCTACTTTTATAATTTATTGCAAATTCTGCATTTTATACCAAAATTACCATTATTTAAATTTTTTTATTTATTTACAGAGGATGGGAGATTGGAAAAAGAGATGGAATACATGAAGAAGAATTTAGGCGACGGTGCTTGGGATTCGAATCAAATAATACTGCATTTACCCAAACAAGAAGGTGCCAATATACTCCACGTCGATTCGATGCTCGCCCACCTCGACGCGGTATTGGCAGCCACTCGCGTCAACGTCGAGATGTTCGACACGTAAGAAAAATATTTTCCGCTTTATAGAATTTGCGTACCGTGAATCGTCAAAACCATTGTTGCATATCGTTTTAATGTTTGTGATTAGCGCGAAACGGAACTCGAGCAGAAACTCAAAGTGTTTTTTCCGCGCTAATTAAGACGTTAAATCCCGCGATGCAACGCGTACTGAATTGAGTTAAGATGGGCATTCTCAGCTCCCGAGGCGGGATCACAATTTCGAGACTAATGATACCTTTCTCACTCATTCATTAGACATACTAAAAGGCATAAACGGTGTTGGAGTCTGCACGCAAAAATGCTGCGAGCTACTTTTATTCCTTGCAAAATGTTTTTTAATTTTTTTTTTTAATATTTAAAAATATTTATTTATTCTCGCTATTGAAATTATTTCGAAAAGATTCTTTGTTACTTTGTCAGTAGGGACGAGTTTGAAGACCACCCTGTTTTGTATATATAAAACGGGTGAATCAAAGTGGGTCTTGGTGGGTTTTTAAGGATCTCGAGATTCGTGTAGACGAGTTGCGACATGGGATTACAACCTTTTTTCTTCACGGTTAAGGGTTTGAATTGGGTTTTTTTTTTTTTTTTTTTTTGGGGGGGGGGGGAGGGGGGTTGTGTGGTTGGAATTTATAAATGATTTTGGTTTTACTTGAATTTCATTCGTTCGTAATACGAAGAAGAAATGTTTTAGAATATTTAAACATTGTATTACTGGTAGTTGTTGTGTGGTCTGCAGCTGAAAAGTTGTCAGGGGTCGAATCTCACGATGGGTTCGGTTTCCTACCTCGATACTAGACATAACACTTGCCATTGTTTTGAATATAGGGGGTTATGAGAATTAGCTTTTCTGTTTACCTTCTTAACATCCATGTGTTTGACATATGTGTTTAAAAAAAATGGGGGTTGCTTAAATTTGAGAAAAATTTTTTTTAAGTTAGTTTAAATTGGGTCTAAACTGATTAGACCAAGGTTGGGAATGAGGGAAAAATTAGGGGTGAAAATTAGGGGATATAAAAAAGTGAGGGTAAAATATGTGATGAATTGTGAAAAGGTGATGTCTGTCATCGGTTTGCTCCATTTGCTGGTTTATTTTAGCACTGATTTTAAAAAAAAAAATTTTTTTTAGGATTTTAATTACCATTTTTAAATTTTTTTTTAGGGTTTGGAAGTTGAAAGATCTATGCGTGTCACCAACTTATCCTTCGTTCGAAGATGGACTATTGGAACAGGTGAATTTTAAAAATTAAAAATTGTGAATTGGTTTTTATTATAATTTTTTTTTTTAGATATTTGAAAAATTAATGCCATGTGCTATTATAACACCATTGGATTGCTTTTGGGAGGGATCTAAAGTCGTTGGACCCGATTATCCAATCCACATACCGTAAATATTAAAAAAAATTATTATAAAATTTTTTTAAATTTCTCAATTGGATGTACAACTTAAATAGACATTCTGAGTTAGTTGCAATAAGTTATAGTAGAAAAAAAATGGCGGCGGTACATCTATAGAAGACCACCCACTTAGACAAGAGCAGCTGTGTCATTGTCTAAAACCCAGTGGCACTTGCTGTATCCAAAGGGTTACAAAAAAACACTTAAAATATCATTTGCCAATCAGTCAAAAACATTTAAGAAAAATCTAAAATGTAATTTTTAAAAAGTAAAAAATTTTAATGGTAAAAGATAGAAAGTAAACACTTTTGGGTGTGTGTAGTAGGAATGAAGAGGAGGGGAAAAGAGTATAGGGGTTGGGGGTAAAGGAGAAGAAGAGGAAATGGTTCCCACAAGAGAGGAAGTAGGGGTTGAAGGGTGGGGGGAATCCCATAGGGGGTGATTGGTTGAGGAGATTCCCTGCTGTTGGACATGGAAGGTGGGCTGTGTCAGATTTGTCACTTGTGATGTCTTCTTTTAAAGACACCCACATTTTTCACTATTTTATTTAAACTTAAAATATTTATTTCTTATTTTCAGTGAATGGCACGGCGGACCAGTCCAATGGAGTAATTTAAATCCAATGGAGTTATTGAAATTAATGAAATTGACATTTTCATCACCATCCGATTCTATTGAATCCTTCATGAAAAGAGTAAGTTTTTTTTCCTTCTTTTCAATGGGTCTATAGTGTTTATTCAGACTCTATACAATTTTCTACAGACATGGATTCCATAGATTCCATTGCTTTTCAATCCTCTTACATTTTATACCCTCTCAAACCCTCTTTTCTTTAAGGTTTAAATGATGGAATTTTTTTTTATGTATTTACTTATCAACTTTATCTCACCCCTCTTTTCTTAAATCTAGTTTTTTTTAAGGGGGAATTAATTTAATTCCTATTTATTTCTCAATGTTTTTATAAGAGGGCAACTTTTTTTTTTATTTTTTTTTTTATAATTTAATTTAACCCGCAAGCCCTAAATTATAATCGTCACCGCTTGGAGTTGTTAATTTAATTTTTGTTTCGATTTTAAGGCTGGTGTCACGACCGCGTATCAAGAGAAGCCATGTCTCAACCCTTCAGACCCGGACTGCCCCAATTCGGCTCCCAACAAAAAATCGAAACTGGTGAGTAGAGTAAACAACGGCGAAGTTAAAAGGCAAATGGGTAATACGGCGAGACGGGCTAAATCTTGTCGAATGGGAAAAAATAAGTCTGGAAAAAGTGCATCAAATACATCATGGCACCGTGAAATGGACCCATGACAGGCGTAGCCAGCGCTTGGCCACAGTAAAGGAAATACATCGAAGGGGATGGCATGAAAAGGCTAAAAGTTAGCCGTCGGGGTCTTTTGATGTCTTTTTCGACATTCCGAAAAGAGTCTTTAGAAATTGTAACCAACAAAGATTTTGAAAATGTTGAATGGTTGGAGTAAGGAGGGCGATGAGTTACACCAGTGACATTTGAGACTTGCCAAATTGAATCGGAGTCAGTCGAAAGTTGTTTTTGAATGAATCGAGTGCGGGAAATGGTGTGGGAAACTAAAACCAAATCATTTTTATTATTAAAATATTTTTTTTTTAAATCTCACGACAGCTTCCTGATGTTGCCACCGAATTAAATGGTGGATGCAAAGGTGTAGCGGCACGTTATATGCATTGGCCGGAAGAATTGATTGTCGGTGGTGTGAGGAAAAATAGAACTGGACACATAATTAAGTAATTTATTTAAATATTAATTTAAAAAAATTATTTTTTAATTTTTAAAAAAACTTTTTTTTAGAGCCGAAGCCATTCAGACGGTTATTCCACTGATGGGAGAGAAACAAATGTACGAATTTTGGAAAGATAATTATAAAGTTCATAATTTAAATTGGAACGAAGAGAAAGCGAAAGAGATAATCGAAACGTGGCAAAGGAAATTTGCGAGTCAAGTTCAAAAACACGTGGCCGATTCGAATGCGACGAAAAATCAAAGAATAACTGCTTTTTCGACAACGACATTGTCCGATATTTTGAGGGATTTTTCCGAGATCAATGTCACGAAAATCGTATTGGGATATTTATTTATGGTAAACTGAATTTTTTATTTTTAAAATTATTATTTTTAATTTGAATGATTTATTTGTAGCTTATTTATACGTGCGTGTCTCTATTACGATGGTCCAATGTTGTTCATTCGCAAAGTGGGATTGGTTTGGTCGGTGTTTTGTTAATCGCTATGTCGATTGCTGCTGGATTGGGATTTTGTGCGCTTCTTGGTATCACTTTTAATGCTTCGACGACGCAGGTAAATTTCAATTGATAGTTTTAAGATTGTAGATTTTTATTGTATTTTTGTATTTAAATTAGATCGTGCCGTTTCTTGCATTGGGACTCGGTGTCGACGATATTTTTTTATTGACTCATACTTACGCCGAAAATGTTACGAATGAAATTTCGGTTGAGGTAAGAAAAATATTTTTAAATTTAAAAAAATTTTGAAATTAAATTAAGTTTATTTTTAAAAAAAATTAATCGTGGATTTTTAGTTACGGTAAGTTATAATTATAAAAATAAATTGTTAACTGATTGTTGCATTATTTAATTTAATTATTTTAAATTTTTGAATTTTTTTTTTTATTTATGTAGGAAGAAACTGGTGAATGTTTGAAACAGACTGGACTCAGTATTTTATTGACATCAATTAGTAACATGTTTGCATTCTTCGCTGCTGCCATAATACCCATTCCAGCTCTTCGTGCATTTGCACTTCAAGCTGGAATATTGACATTGTTTAATATTTCATCGTCGTTACTCGTATTTCCTGCCGTCGTCAGTCTTGATTTACGTCGAAGGGAATCGAAACGCATCGACATTTTCTGCTGCTTTGTTAGGTATTTAATTGTATTTTAAATAAACTTTAAACGAATATTTATTATTTTATTATTTTTTTTAGTTCTCAGGATGATAAAAGGAGTAAAAATACTCATTTACTACCAGTGGTCGATCCATCACCGAAACAAAGTGTCGCTCGCACCGTTGCATCGGACGTTCATCACGTGACGACGATTCTTGCTCAAGACGATGCGTGGCCAACTCACGTTTCGTCGTCACCGTCGGTCGAATCGTTGGCAACGACTTGCCATTCGACATCTACTAAGGAATTGGTGACTGATAAACGCAATGGTTTTCGGGATCGATGGTTCAAAGGTTGTTTCGACGAGCAAAACGAATGTTACGTTTGGTCATTGACGAGGTTTGCGAGAGATTTCTACGGTCCAAATCTTGAGAAAAAACCAGTTAAGGTAATAAATTCAAATTTAATTATTTTTTTTATTAATGTGATTTTTTTAATAGGTGATGACGATGTTGGCTTTTATGTGTTTGTTGGCCCTAAGTGTATGGGGCGCACTGCGGGTATCGAACGGATTGGATTTGACCGACATAGTTCCCCACGACTCGAACGAATATCGTTTTCTGCGCGCTCAGAACGAATATTTCGGTTTTTTTAATATGTTTGCAGTAACTCAGGGAAATTTCGAATATCCAACCAATCAGAAACTCTTACAAGAATATCACGATGCTTTTGTGAGGGTCGAAAATGTGGTCAAAAACGATGACGGAGGTTTGACTGATTTTTGGCTCAGCATGTTCAGGCAGTGGTTGAGAGGTAAAATATTGATTTTAATAATTCCAATGTTTTTATTTATTAATTTGTAATTTATTTAATCAAGGCCTACAAGATGCTTTCGACGAAGACTGGGCCAACGGTTGCATTTCCCAAGAATGGTGGTATAAAAATGCCTCCTCCGATGGCATTTTAGCCTACAAACTCTTAGTACAAACGGGCCAAGTTGATAATCCAGTCGATAAATCACTCGTAAGATTATAATAATTTTTTAAAATTATTTTTTTTAAAAATTATTTATTTTAAATTTTTAGGTAACTAAAATCCGTTTAGTGAGCGACGACGGCATAATCAACCCCAAAGCATTTTATAACTACATAACGGCATGGGTATCAAACGATCCACTCATTTATTCTGCGTCGATGGCAAATCTACGCCCGGAACCGAAAATTTGGATTCACGATGCCAGAGACTTTGAATTAAAAATCGCGAAATCTCAACCTTTAGTTTACACTCAATTACCGTTCTACCTCAATAAATTGAGCACCACCGAACAAGTCACAACGACCATCGAGGCTGTGCGCGATATTTGTCGGCGTTTCGAGGAACGGGGTTTGCCTAATTTCCCCGCCGGAATTCCATTTACTTATTGGGAACAGTACCTGAGTCTTCGTTTTCATCTTTTCTTAGCTTTGGTGTGTGTTTTAGCTGCCATTTTCATCGTACTTTCCGTGGTACTCGTGAATCCGTGGGCTGCGACGTTGGTCGTGTCGATGTTGGCTGCGATTGTGTTGCAGTTGTACGGATTTATGGGCATGATTGGCGTGAGATTAAGTGCGGTACCGGCTGTTATTTTAATCGTTGCTGTCGGAATTGGTGTGGAATTTACTGTACATGTTTGTGTGGTGAGAAAATTAATTTTTAATGATTTTATAATATTTTTATTAATTTATTTTTTAATTTTTTATTAGGGTTTTTTAACGAGTATCGGTAGTAGGAATAGGAGAATTTGTATGTCTTTAGAACATACGTTTGCACCTGTTGTTCATGGTGGATTATCGACTCTTTTGGGTGTTTTGATGTTGGCTTTTTCTGAGTTTGATTTTATTGTCAGGTAATTAATAATAAATTTAAAAAATTTAATTGATAAAAATTAAATTAATTTTTTAATTTTTAAGGTATTTTTTCTACGTTCTCTGCGCTTTAGTTATCATTGGATTAATAAACGGGTTATTATTCTTTCCAATTTTATTATCTTTAATCGGACCTTATGCAGAAGTAAGTCGAGAAATAAATTCTTTAAATTATAGATAAAATAAAATAAATTATTTTTTAAAAGATCATTCCCAAAGAAAATCCAGACCGAATAGCAATACCAACACCAGAACCATCTCCACCACGAGTACGATACAAATGCAAGAAAAGTAAACCAGATTTACAACAAAACAGACGAATGTATCCATCGGAAATATCGTTATCGACAATAACCGAGGAACCACAGAGTTGGCAATCCTCGCACGAAATCGTCGTTCAACCCGAAGTAGTCGTAGAAACGACAACTTCGTATCCTCATTGCGATGAGAAAAACGAAGAAGTAAATTTCTAAACTTAAAAAATAATTTATTAAATTCTAAAAAATTAATTTTATTTTAGAATTCATCAAGTACAAATACTCAAAATTATGCAACGGCAGTAACAACTAAAGTAACAGCAATTGCGAAAGTTAAAGTCGAAGTCCACACACCTTTTCCAGGTAATTTAATTTGAATTTTATATATATATTAAATGATATTAATTATTTTTACATTAGGTAGTGCTAATAGAGAATCAAATTATAAACACAAGAAGAGAAAAGACAATAACAGATGAGGTTAATAAAAATAATTTAAATATAGAAAAGTTTTTTTTTATATTTTAATTTATATATACTTAAAATGGTGAAAATTGTACGATAATTCATAATTTTGTATAAGAGTGGATTTTTTTTGAGTGTAATTTTTGTTTATTTTCTTAATTTATTTTTTAAGATGGTGTTTTTTTTACATGTTTTTATATTATTTTGTTTCTGTGAAGGCAGCTTTTTTTATCAGTATTTTTATGAACGAAAAGTATTTGTCTAATTTTTAATTTAAATACAAATTTCAATTTTACAACGATTGGTTGTAATAAATTAATGGATAATTTATTATACGTGAATTTTATTTAAATCGTACGAACTGAACTGATTTTTTTTGTTTTGTTTTCAATTTAAAATATTTTTACAAAAAAATCTCATTCATAATTTTTAATTTTTATTTTTTTAATGTAAATATTTGAACACATTTCATCATGTACAGTTCGTTTTTTTTGTAACAAAAATTAATAATATATTGATAATATGCTTTTATGTAATTTGTAAACAATATGATTGTTTCTAATAGAAAGTTATAAAATAAACATGTGGAAATAAATTAATTTTGCAATTTTTATATTTTATCAGTGGTTGCTAATGCCATTTCAACAATCAACCATTTCAAACAATTCTTAAAACCTCATTGCATGGCTACTTTAAAGGTGAAGGGACAACTGAATTTGGGCCCAGGGCCTTGAGCTGCAAAGGGACCCAAGACAATATACAGCTTAAATTTAACCCATTTTAACCTACTTAAACAAAAATAATTATAAATTCAAAGAAAGTTTTAGTGCAAGTTTTCTCTTACTTGTAAGTATCCCGAGAGCTCCAATGTTATGAATTTCATACTTTGTTTATATCCTGTGTTATACAGGGTGAAGATAAAGTTTGGTGCCTTTATTAATATTTTGATTAAAATTGAATTTATAATAATGACGTTGTTATCTGTAAGGAAAGTGTGTAGGGGAAATTATTTGGAGATGTTGAGAATGACCCATGATATCACTTTAATTTTTTGTACGAGTAACTTCTATTTTTTAAAAGCCGTTTTGTGCTTTCCTAAGTCGAAATTAACACATAAAAAATAAGTAAAACACAAGGGTTTTCTCAAAACACTACAAAACAGGTTTTTATTAAACCAAACAGAAATTAACTTCTAAACAATACTCGATATTAAATTCACAACTTAAAACTTGACCTGATAAACGATTACTAATTCAACCAAAAAAACTAATAAACTGGCAGGTTTCACCACAGAATAACATACTTGTATGTTATTCTGAATTCTGTTATAGAATATGTTATTCTGTGGTTTCACCACCAACACTAACTAAACTAACAAAACAGGTACTAAACATCCTTATCATTAATTAACACTAAGAAAACACACTAGAAACTAAACAGAGCTAAACTAACTAGTACACTAAGCAAAAGGACACTAAAATTTAACTTTACGCGCGGGAATTCGTACAAGATCAAGGAGTTGGAGACGACGACTAGACGTACACGCTACGTCGCTGCAGAGCATTAGACAGGGGTAGGGTAGGAACGATGCACTGGCATCTAATCGTTCCCTGAGTCGTACGGCATCGAGAGCTCGGATAACTCTATCCTCAGGCATTAGCGAGTTGTGACAAACTTCTGATATATTATTAACGAATTATATTATTAACGAATTGAATTCATATTTTAATAATACGAGGCGAATCGGGGCTGAACTTGGAAATGAACGTGAGGGCGAATAAATGCACTTGCATTTTTCGTAACTTCACTCCATTCGGCGCTGGTCGAACGAGTCGTTGTCGGCAGTAAATGCACTTGCATTTAACATCAAGGCGGCTGACTGAAAACAAAGATCCCGGGAATGGCGATCATTGGCAGGGTTAAACCATTCCTACCACCATCCAGAGCAGCAGTCGTGTTTCACTGCCCGTGACAAGATTGGATCCCATGTCAACAATGACGATGAACGCTTCAACACAGGCAACGACCTTCGATCGTGCAACCCATGCACACCGGATCACTGGACTGTAGATTCGCAGTGCTAGTCCCGAATCAGGCAGAGCTGATGTAATATGTAATTTAAGCTAATAAAAAGAAAAACCCATAGTAAAATTGCAATTTTATTTCATCCAATACACGACAATACAATGATGTGACAACAATTAACAATTTGATCTTAAAAATAGCAGGTAATCAACCATGTCTGGTGACAACCTGCATCGATTGTCAGTTACAATAAGACTATCAAAATTAAAATTTCTTTCACTGGATAGATTAGTAGCAGAGACGACAAAATATCTAAATGCCAATTTTGAAAATCGGGGACAAGAATTTTGTTGTAACCCCCAAAACTTGAGAGCAGTAAGCCGTAATTCTGTCTCGGTGAATAATGCAGCTAAGAATCGATTCACTTCTTGTTCTGCTGTTTCATTTGAAGGGTTATGAGCATCAGTTTGCTGATGATTTAAATCTGCATAATTAGATAAAGGAGACATTTGTCCACATAATTTAAATGTTTTCACTTGTAAAAATGTTGGTTGTAGCTGAAGTTGATGTGTATCTTCCAATGGATTATTTGAATATTTTTTCAGATTTAATTGTTGCACAATGTATTGAATAATTTCATGTCTTTCATTAACCGTAGCAAAGCGTTTCAATGAGTGCATGCACGGAATTAAGATTGTAGAAGTCATATGGTGCATGGTTAATATTACTTTTTCCTTCACATATTTCGAAATGAGAGACTTGAATTTGTTCTGCTATGTTGCAACAACTTTTGGTGTGTCCAAATGCTTCAATATGTCTTGAAGTAGAGGCCATACAAGATACAAAGTTGGAAACCCTGTGACGGTTCTTACTGCACTACCGGCTGGGCACGGTCCCCAGCGTGGCAGGTTTATAATAATGTCACATTGAATAAGCGGAAACAGACGCGTGAACTTTGTATGTTTAGGCCTTTTTTTAAATATATGGCCGCGACGCACCTCATCGCCTCGTTCTCACTTACTCTCTCGGTTCGCCGGCTACATGACGATAGCCGAAGCTATTGCCATGCAGCCATATAACTTTGCTACTAGCATTCCAGTTACGTGGTGTGGCCGTACATGCGCTCAACCGCCATGCGTACACCACCGCGCCCATAGCACGTCGTCCTGGGCAACCCCGTCCATCGTGATGATGGTTGGAACAGCCAGATCTGCACCGCTCATCCTATCGCTAAGACCGGCAGTTACAGACTGTCTGTTCCTCGTGGCTGAGCCCCCCAGGTTGTGCTAATGAACGCACCCCAGAGATCATGTGATCGGGGGTTCGTACTGCCCTCTAGTGACAACTGGTCACAATTCCCCCCTAGTCGTATTGACCAGGGCAAGACGGCTAACTACGGCAGTACGAACGGGTGTGCAGGGGAGAGGCGAAAACGACCACACCAGGCACACTATTTTAAAAATTTAGGGGCGAACTCAAGAAAGCAGTGGGCCCGAGTGATGTAGAGCAAATTGCGGTGGCCTTTAAAACGACAATAAAATTTAAAACAATACACACGAAAAAAAAAAAAAAATAAATAAATTTTTGTAAACAAATGATAAAATTATAAATGAAAACAAGCTGATAAAAAATAGGAAACAAAAAACAAAAAAAGAAAACACCACACGCAGATGGGCTGAATTGTCTTGATTCGGTTCTGCTGTGTGGGTTCGACGAAGGCGCTGATTTTAATTGCCGCCATCTCGGCCGTCCGGAAAACAGGAACCGGAACTCCCAGTTTAACAGCAAAGATGTCCAGACGGCCGAAAAACAAAACGTGGACGAATCTAGGTGGTTTGGGGTCTTGGTTTGGACCTCAGATGGCACAGGAATCCTGTCTCGAATCCCTATGAGAAAATAAAAAAAAAGGAAGGGGTGGATATTTTACTGAGGAGAGGTTTCCATCTCGTTGATAGTAGAGGTGGTAACTCTTCTGTCGTCGAGACGGTTACCTCTTCAGTGGAAATAACCACGTCCTCAGCTGTTGAGATAGAGATCTTCTCCAACGCACCCAGTAAATTTGTCGTAGGCGAATCTTCTGGCTGCTGTGTTGGTGAAACTGTCTCGGGGGTGGGAGGAGTCAGGGTAAGAGGAGTGGAAGCCGCAGAAAGCGACTCTCGCTCTTCTGACACTGTGGGAGGAGTGAGAGCCTCAGAGGGCGACTCCTGCTATTCCGGTGACGCAGGGGGAGTTGGGACCGTTATTTGCGGTACCAGTTCCTCCATGGAAATGGTAAGGGTTGGGGATATAAAAATTAATGGGGACCCTTGCGCCTCTGATACCGAAAAACCAGGAGGAGGGTAACAGTAGGGAGAGTGGAAAACGCAGTTACCGTTTCCCGCTCTTCCGATGTCAAGACTGTCCTAGGAGGGTAGACACTCGCGGGTTGTGAGACTCGCGCTCCCCATCCTTCTACGGGCTGGTGGCGGCCTGCTGGCAAATTGAGTGGGTTGGTCGAGATCTGGATGGCTTCTTGCTTCTTTGCTCCCAACCTCCTCTCTTCTGCCCGCATGGCTTTCACTCGGTCCAAGAACTTGGGTAATGGGACTGGCGGTGGCGAAGCATCTGTTGCCCACCGCGGGGTGTGTTTCGGTACTTCGTGTCGAGGTGGTATCGGCCAGTCGCCATCATAACCAGGTTGAACTTTGGATAGCGCCCCCCCATCTAAAATCTTCCTTGGTCAGGTGATGGCGTTTGACCGGTACGCCATTAGAATTTAGTTTGAATGGGGTGCCCGCAACGACAGCTTGCAGTGGCAGGAGCCGCTCCAACCAATCATTGGCGGGAGACCCTATAAAGCGGTTTATAGCAAGCACAAGTTGTTGTGCTCGTGCACATTGGCTTGGGGGGGGTTGTATCATTGTCCCCGTGTCTTAATAAGGCGCGCAGTCGATCGTACATGTTGTTAAATATGGGGCCTCGATTCACGATTGTCGATATGCACCATAGCATATGTAGCGCAGCCCATACAGCCAATTCTGCCCTCCAAGCAATGACCGCGCTCGAACTCATTGTGATTACTCTGGGGACAATCCGAGCCAGAGCGTCGCCATTAAGGAGAGGGCATTCCATGAATGGGTCTCATGCACATTCGGGGGGAGGCGAGGGGACGAGTTCCCAACAGAAGTCATTCCAATTGGATCTCCGCTCCCTTGCATCCGCTGCGAATTGCGCCACCAGTTCCCTTGCCCTAATCGCCATTGGGTCTTCTTCCTCGGTTGCAGCGGCGGGCCTTGAGGGAAACTCTAATTCCGTCGCTGCGGCCCAAGAAGTTGACGCAATCGGAGAGAAAACGCGGGGTTCGGGTGACGTTGGTTGTGATATAACCTGAGAGATGGGTGAAGGAGATTCGGAAGATTGCAGGGGGGAATGGAACACATCCATCTCCTCCGTTGCGGTAGTCGAATTGTCGGCGAGAGTACTGCCAGTCTCGCATTGCTGCTTTTGCTGTTTTGTGAGACCCGCTGTCTTCTCACCGGCTCTCCGCTGTTTCTTCGCGTTGTCCTTCATCCTGTTCCTGAGTGTTGCGCGAGCGCGAATGAGTAACTTGTCCTCAGGCAGGTCAGGATATCTCTTCCTTGCTCGCGCAATTTCCTCCTTGTCAAGTTTGTAAACAATCGGGTTGCCTCGTGGCGATGCAACGGAACGAGACCTTTTTGTCCCTGCCTTAGGCTGAGGGTCAGGTTCTGCAGCAGTGGGTCGAGAGGAGCCTGTGGCTTCTGATTCTTGAGCGTTGAATTCTTTGCACATTGGATGCCACGTCGGTAACTCCTCTCTCTCCCACAGTCTGTGCGCAGCCTGCTCCTCGGTCAGTGGCAAGGGATTTGTGGCAGGCCATAGTAAGCCTTGCTGCCGTAAGGCTTTGATTCGTGAGTCCATTGTCGGGTACGAGTCGAACATAGAGTTTCACCCGCGGCCCCGGCGAAGGATTCCCGGTGCGTTGAAGTGCCTGGTAACTGCTGCTGAAGTTGGGAGGAACGCAGGGACCCATCCCAATCCCAAGCAGTTACTGCACTGCAATGTACCTCCTGTTAGGTAGATCATGAAGTACCCGAGGCCCGCGCAAATGGCACAGGTAACCATTCGCGCGACCACGAGCTCTTCCTCTCTACGTCGCAATTGAGAACAATCTGGTTGTTTCTAAAAAGAGAATAAACAAAAAAAATTTTATTTAGCAAAATACGTAGTAAAAAAAAAATAAATGGTCATCAAAAAAAATTTTTTTTTACGATAATTTATTTAGGTGTGAACAATCCATCGCGTCAAGATATCGATTAATATCCCAACACCAAGAATTATTCAGGTGTAAAAACCTATTTATCATAAGCAATTGCGGTTACCAACCAGAGTGCAATGGTTATTTATCACAGTCGCTCATGATTGTTAGTTTTTAGCAAAAATATTAGTGAAAAGGAGAATGGAGAGAAAAAAAATAAACAAAAATTTTTATTAAATGCTTGAAAATTCGTACGAAATCCTAATTGTGAGATATGAAAACGTTACTAGGCAGTTTTGGTCGAAGGATTTTCGTGGCGCCATCTAGTGACGGAATTGTGCACTTCCGATGCATGAAGATTTCCACAGACTTCATTACGTAATTTGATTTATTTAGGAATAGTAAATATATAAAGCAAAGGAAAATAATTGCTTTACATAGTTGTATTTTTATTTATATTAATAAAAGTGAAAAAAAAAAAGGCAAAAAAAAATGTTGATGGGTCCATTGCACTGACTAGAATAAAAGTTTTCAGTTAAAAAAGTAAGAAAATATTTTATTTTTAATAGAAAACGGGGTAGGGATATTAAATTAAGTGGAGTGCATTAGTAATGACTTCCGACCCAGCGCTGTGCAGTGTCGAGGGGAAACCCTCGGCGCTGTCATGCACTCGGCACGGCAGTCATACTCCCACTTCGTCAAATGATTGGCAGTCGGAAGTTAAAAAACCCCCGGCCATCGATCAAACTGTCAAATTTATACACTTAAATACACTAAAACTGATTTTATTACGACAAACTTACTGGTGGCATCGTAAAAACTATCCAAAAAGTAAAGAAAACTTTGAAAAAAATGTTGAAGTGACAGGCGATGGTGTTGTCCGTAATCCAACGGTTGAAAAAGTGAATTTTCTCGAATTTTTAACTCGATTACTATGGCAGTGACCGTATCGACGTCACAAAAAATCATCGTAATCTATTGTCAATAGGTAGAGTTATGACATAATGAGTGCCTTAACCCCACATGGTGACAAAATTGATTAAGACAATCAGGAGGGAGGGACTAATAGATAATAGGGCCCGTAATTTTCCTCCTAATTTTTCGAAGTGAAACAAATTTTATTTATGGATGAGAATAATTTATTCTTATCCAAAAAATAACGTAGATGCCGATTTTTTCATTCTCGAAACTCGCGGGTAAGTGCGAAACGAGTTACGAGCGAATGAAATGAGGAACCACATCATGACGTCACTGTCGAAATCTGAACCCAGAACTGGATCCAGTTTTCTGACAATGCAAATGGCCAAGCACAAGGATATTTTGTAACAAAAGGTGAGATTAAACAATGAAATAAAAATAATTTTTATGGCAAAACAGTGTATTTTTATTGCTGTTTCCGTTCGCCTAGTGATTATTTGATCGCTCGCTGAAGGGGAAGAACTTTATGATGGAAAATGTTTGCGAGTTAGGTCTGTTAGGCCTATCTCACTCTCTTTTTCTGTCATAATACGTATCTATCACAATAATTGCATTAACAACCAGACAGCTAGATACTATCCAGGTTGGGTTGGTAATGCGAAATACTTAGGTTATGATGTCGCAATCTTCTCGGACCAACGACAGGGTCTCAGGAGGATGGCGACGTCGGGTCATGGATTGGTTTCTGGGACAGAATCGAGCTTAAAAAATATTTTAAAAATATTCATTCGGTTCCAAAAAAATCTCATTAACCAATCGATGAAATTTAGAGACGTATTCCGAATCAAAGATTGAGTTTTTGGGGCGGTTTACGTACTCGACGTAAGCGAAGGAGGGTCCCCTGTGAATTTGAATCATCTGGCGAATTAATTAGATTGTCAGGTGCATTGATGGGTTGCGTTTGACTGCCAACTGCTGGATCAAGTGATTCAGTGGCTGGTGGTCGTAGATTAAGATCGTTACTAATATTATCAGTGGGCTGAATGGTAGGTGGCCATTCAGCTGAAGATAAATCAGCATAATATGGTTTGAGTTGTGAAATGTTCACAGTTTTCCGATTGGTTAAAGTAATAGGTTTAGCTATCACGTAGACGCCATTATCTTTTACTTCAATAATCGAATAAGGTCCCTCAAAATGGTCTTCAAGTGAAGCAGAATAATTAATTCCAGCTTTTGAGAGCGGGTGGGTCTTTAATAAAACCAAATCATCCACTTTAAATGATTCATCACTGTGATGTTCATCGTAATAGGTTTTTTGTTTGAGCTGAGCGAGCTGTTTACTACACTGTGCATTTTTTAACAAAATTCCTATCCGTTTTACTAACACCCTGACACTATCGTATGGCCTTTCTGGGTCAAAAGGAGCACCTAACGACACTTCCCTATTATCCCAGAGCGGTCTTAACTCTTTTAAAAATGTGAGCATTGCAGGAGTATATCCATGAATACTCGATGGAACTGTTTGTAATGCAAAATTAATTTCTCCAAGTTTTACATTCCAAGCAGTGTGCTCAAATGTAAAAATCTGAAGCATTATTTTTATATTACGATTCACTCGTTCTGTATAATTGGTTTGAGGATGGTAAGGAGTCGTACGAAATGGAATGACTCCTGCATCCGAACATAATTTGTCATACAAATCGGATACAAACTGTTTTCCTAAGTCGCTGACTATAAACAAGGGGGCACCGAATGTATTAAAGAACCGTTTAACAACAGGTAAAATAGAATCCATTTTAGCAGTTCTTAGTGCAGCAATTTCAGGGTCACGACAAAACGAGGGGTGGGTGTACCCACCGGGTGTACCATACCCGGGTACACCACACCTGAAAAAATATTTTTTAAATAAAAACAAAAAACTTTAAAACAGAATGGACTTTTTTCATGTCCGCAATGGCCATGAAAAAAACTTAATCCAGGATTGTTTTATGCCATCAATTTGTAAAAAATAGGTAACTTGAGATAAAGAAGCATGCAGAATTCGATTCTGCAATTAGTTTTTACTTGAAAAATGTTTAAATGGCTTTAATATGCCATTTTAACAAAACGCTCTAAATCGCGATTTGTTAAAATGGAATATTTAAGCCATTTAAACAATTTTCGGGTAAAAATTTATTA
>JAQFZU010000117.1:0-48540 GCA_034696185.1 Henia vesuviana
TACGAGATACGTGGTTTTATTAAATAAAAAATTTTGAATAATCGGATGGACAAAATCAGTATAGTTTAAATCTGCCAGGTAGGACCTCAGTGCATTGCTTTGTACGGGACCTTCAATTAAAACGGCCCTACATTAAAAAGATATTTGTTACACCATTTAATAAATTCAATAAGATGATGCCTTTAACTTTATACTGTTTTACTTTGAATTGTGAACTCGATGTTAATCCAAATTTACATACCTATAACGAATTAGAAGCCCATTTGCAATTTGATTCATATTCGGATTTAATTGTCTTCAAAAAATCTTTTTATGATTTAAATTTCATTTTTTTTAAAAACAATTTTATAAGTAAATATTTTTTTATTATAGTAATGATTGTTAAAATTTATTTTTAGTTAAAACTTACAACTCGAACCGAACCAAGCCAAATCTTGTTAATTTAAGTAATTTAAAGGCCAACTTGTGATTTAAAATAGATATTTTGTGATGTGATTGTATTAGCGAGGATTAACCTTCTACAAGTCCTCGATATATCTTAAAACCTTCTGACTGAAATATATTATTATTTTTGTAAATCTAGAAATAAAACTCCATTTGATTTAGAGCATACATAAGATTTTATTATTGTTCTTGTTAATTTAAGATAAAACTCTCATAACTTCAAAAAAAAATTCTTCTTAAATATCTACATAAAAGTTGAATGTGAACAATGAAATCTAAAAATCTTTTCCAAATATTATTACCTAAGAGTTCCCTTTGCTACCGGTCTCTCCACATATAGTTTTACTCATTAAAGGTAAGATAGAAAACGTAAATGCAACTAGAAGTAACGTTATTAAAGCAATCGAAAACCCTATTACAACTACGACGAACAGTAGGACATTCATAACTTTGCCTGCGCTAATTAATTTCACCATAATTAATTATATCTTACAACGACATATTTTACAATTTGTCATCGTTATGTGGACAATGCGAAGCACAATGCGTAGTCATCATCGAAGAATGATGCATATCTTTGAATAAGCCTATCGAAATGCATACAAACAATTGCATCCATAGAAACGAAATGCCCCAATTTTGAATATTTTTTAAAATAATTTACTTAATTGAAAAAAAAAAAACAATTTTTAATTACTAGAATTTAAATATCCAATTTAATATAGAATGTAAGAAAAGAACAAAATGAGGTCGGTATACAATATGAACCTAAAAACATTTTTAAAAATTTCTTTAAGAAATGTGAGAGGAAAAATGTGTTTGAGATCTGCTGCAATGTTTACTCCTGATAATGTCCTTCAATTTCAAACTACGGCTCAGTCTGTCGACCTTTCTAGTACAGCGACTCGTGCACTTCGATTTTAATCTGTATTCTCGATCAGTAAATTTCTGAAATAACCCTTAAATAGATAAACAAAAATTGTAGTCAAAATAAAACCTTTGATACAATAATAACAAAAAAAATTGAATACTTTCGTTAGTTGCGCCGATTAATTGGAATCGAAATGTCTTGTTTAAAACATCCAAATTTTCACGTGACAAATATTGGATTTTGAAGTCGCCGATGCGGCCTAAAAAAAATTAATTACTGCCAAACCCCGTTATAAGAGTTGATTATAACGAGGGTTTTGGCTGTAAATCGTGTCACAACTCGAGCAAAATCACCTCATCGTACCTTGCGTCAGAGTCCATAAATGTAATTGTGCTGGAGTGTTTTTGTTGGCATATACAAATAGAAATTGGCAGTAACCGCTAGAATTGCTGGCAGCTTGACTGCGGTAGACACCAATGTCTCTTCTGAATGGAAGGCAAAACACTTTGACTGTTCTCAAATCGCCGTTTCCTGCATCAGCCAGTGGTTGATTGAGTTTTTTCCCATTGCTACCTTTGGGTTAAATATTTCAACAAAATTGTACTGCACACATTTCTACTATCAACATTCTATTTACCCGGTTTCCTTTTTCTTTGACACGGTGGGCAACAAGTTTCAGGTACGAAACCTTTACGAATCGAACTGCAAAATTTGCGGTTTGTCAGACATTTTAAAAGATTGCAATCGGTTTGACCTGACTATTTTTGAAAATAAAAAATTTATCAAATTTAGAAAGTAGAAAAAGAAAACGAGTGTTGCATTACATTGCATTTGCATTCCTCGCAACCGTTTACATGTGGTCTGGTGGCTGTAAAGTACCATGTCATGCCATTAGCGTAGGAGCGACCTCCAGACTTGCAGTCTGAATGAAATATTTTGTTAAATAAATATCAAATAAATGAAAATAAATCGTTACTCGTATCATCTCCGTTGCAAATGGGGCAACATCTATTGGACACTTGGATTTGGTGTTGACACGATAATTTCGAACATATTGGGATATCGCACATGACAGTACCGTTCTAAAATAATAAATTAATAAATAAATCTGTTTAGAAAAATTGCGCAAATTTATTTAGTCGACTTAAATAGACTCCGTTAGAAATGACAAATGATAAAATGCTAAGAGATTTTCATTTGTTTTATGCTTTGAAAAAAATGATAGCAAATGCTAAAAATAGCAATCGATTGCAAAAAATAGCAATTTCATTCGAATGATTGAATTATTGAATTACTTTTACCTTGCAAATACATTGAAGACATTGATCGGGTGGTAATTTATGTAACAATTCCAATGACGCATTCGTGACAAAAATTTGTCCATCTTTGTAAATTTTACCGTGAAATAAACACGAGAAGAAATTGATGGTCGACGAATCCATTTCTGTCAAATCGGGTTCAATTTCTGCAATGACATTGCTTGGGGTAACTGTAAAGTGAGGACTAAATGATACTCACCGACACAAGATGCACAGCATTCGATAGGATTCTGTCTAGGGTCTGGACATGTTTCCGGTCGGCACATTTTACTCGTACAACTAAATTTACCGCCCTGAAAATCAATTATCCTCATCATTTATATTAAACCAATTTATTCACGACACTAACATCGCGGCAAGTGCAAGTGGCGCACACCGACACTCCATTCGTTTCGATTTGAGGATGCCATGTGTCACCGACAGAGAACACTTGATTCGAGAATAAACATTTCTCCGAAGATGATGAACGTGAAACTGCGATATTAAAATATAAAAATTTCCATAGAAATATTTTAAAAGAAATATAAAATATAACCTGGTAAAATAGATGCGATGCAAGTGACGGCGATGAGCAGTAAACGAGACTTAATAAACATTTGAGTGATGATTAATCGAGATGCTGCGACAGAGCGGTTTTAAGGTTAGTTGAGGTTCGACGAGCAAATGTTGGCTTTACAATTAGTTGGCATCACTAAATAAAACGAGAGAAAAAGGGAGGGATTTTTAAGTGCCCTTTTTAAACAGCACGCCTCCAATCAAATAAATGGAAAATGCAGCGAATAGGAATTTAAATTTTGCTCACATCACGAGTGTGTCAGACAGCGTGAGAGTTTTCCCGTTTTAGTTTCCAAAACGATCAGTCGCAGTTTCTAGAAATAACTCGCGGTCTGCTAAAGCAGACAACTAAATCACAGTCGGGGAAAGTAAAAGTTGGAAAGTTTTTTCAAATGGAGCGTATATATACTTTGTATTATCTGTATAATTTATCGAGTGACGTCCGAAGATTCTACTGCAGTGCCACGATTGGGAAAATGTAACTAATGTCAATTGGACTGGAAATACAGAATATCTGAGGTTGGAAATTGGTAGAAATGAATTAAAACCAATTTAATTAAATAAAATTTTTTATTGAATTGAAACAAAAATTTATTAATTACATTTTAAAAGTATTTATTTTATTTTAATTTTTTAATATAATTTCTATGTATGCAACTCGTGTGCCTTAATAATTAAGTCACGGTTCGGGGAAAGACTTATAAGACTTAAAAAAAAGGCAAACCCGGATGGATCTGGCGAAAATTGGCCAAACGAGTTTTTAGGATTCGCTGGGTTTGTTTGGTTAGGTCCAATGATAGACCCGAATCCGATACCCAATCAGAATTAGACTTAAAAAGATCAAACAATTCACCGATAAACGGTGCAGAACCAGATGAGACCAAAAATTAATTTTAAACGCAAAATTTTATTAAACAACTAATAATATTAGACAACATTGGAACTGGACGACTTAATGAAAGACTGGACATATTTTTTTTATCAACTGAGATGGAAGAAAAAAATATGAGAAAATTTATTTGGGTTATTCACGTGGCTCTGTTTAGCACTTCTGGGTAGAAGCGAGAAGAAAAATAGGAATAGAGAAGACACCGAATGAGGAAATTTTGCTTCAATTTTTTTTAATTTGAAAATAAATTCAATTTTTGTTTGATTTTCAATATAAAGTTTCGCTATTATTAAACCTTAAGAAAAAGAATTGGCTAATATAAATTTTATAAATTATAAATATTATAACTCGTAATTTTCCATCAAAATGTAATTCATTAAATTTGTAATTTTTGATAAAATAATGATGAAGAGCTTACCTGCAGTTGAGCTTAGATGTAAAGAGTCGATTCAGAGACTGCACTAGACTGGATTCGAGCTACGAAAAGACTAAACAAAAAATAGTGAGGGAATAAAAGTTAAATTATTTTCTTTCTGGTCGCCAGGAGCTACTTTCGCTATTACAAAGATCTATTGCAATAACAAAAAAGTTTTATACAAACATTGATGAGCAAAATATTTATGTAATTCTACATTAACAGTAATCCAAATATTTTGATCATTGCAAAAGCCCCTGCAGCTCAATCTAAACAAAGAAAGAAAATAAAAATTACTTTACAATTGTTAAATGAATAAAATAAAAGCGGTAGATTTGATTCGTAGAAAATGGTCTAATATTAAGTATTGTGTATAATAAAGAGCTTAAAATTAAAGTAAACCATACCTGTAACTGCCTTTTTATTTTAAAAAAGTTTCCTTAAGTTATTTAAGATCACTAACTTTAGAAGTACGAGGTTCCAAGTGTTTCTTATGAGTTTATTGCATCCACAGCTGGAGATAATTGCAATTTGCTGCAACGAAGTTGAAGTTAAAGACAAAAAAAAGTTATAAAAGTTATGCTATTAATAGTTAGTTGCGATCAAAAGTCAAAATAGAAATTAAAGATTTGGCAAATCAATGATAGGCTGACAACCCGGGTCATCGTGTTAAAACATTGGGGGAGAAAAACGAAATTAGGTTGAATTGGTGAAAATAAATTTTCTTTTAATTCATTTACATTCATTTTGTTTAATGTTTTTAAATCGAAAATAAATTCCAATCAAATTTCAATTACATTTTTGTCTGGAATTCTGCCGACTTTGAATTGAAAACATTTTAAATAAATAAATATGAAATATAAAGCAAATTAGGGATTATCTGATCGAAGCGCACATTTTACGAGTTCAGATGACGCGAAATTGTTAACAACAGATGGTTTACGATGCAATTATTTGAGTTTCATTCACACGCGGAAAATGCAACTAGTTAGAATTACCGCTCTCCTTTCCGTATTATGCTGGCCTTGTCATTGCAACTTAGGTACGATTTTAGAAGAAAAGTTGTTGAAGTTTGTAATACCTCAGAGTGAAGATGAAGTTAGTAAAGAAATAGCGAGAGAAGTGTTGATGGAAGCGGTAAGCGAAAAATGTAGTTTAGCATTGTAATGTTTACACATTTGCTTTTGCAGACTGAAATGATTGCTCATTACGGTTACGTAGCTGAAAATCATACGGTGCAGACTAAAGATGGGTATATATTAGGAGTTCATAGAATTCCCAAAAGTAAAAGCGGCTCTTTACCCCATCAACCCTACCCCATATTTTTGCAACATGGAGTTCTTTGTTGTTCTGGAAACTTCATCGACAATGCTGATGACAGTTTAGGTATTTTTAAAAAACTAAATAATAAAAAATTGTAAATATAAACAGATGTCTTTTTTATTCCTTTCAGCTTTCTTTTTGGCTGATTTAGGGTATGATGTGTGGTTAGGCAATTTGAGAGGTAATCACTATTCCAAGAAACACTTAACGCTTTCTCCAGACAGTGATAAATTCTGGGATTTTAGGTACTGAAATTTCATTTTAAAATAAAAATAATAAATTCATTTAATAACATGAATTTAATCTTCATAATTGGCAGTTGGGATGAACACGCGGATCACGACCTTCCATCAATGATCGATTACGTTTTATCTCGTACAGGAAAAGATCAAATTCTTCTCATAGCACATTCATTGGGTACAACAATAGCGTTTTCAATGTTGGCCTCACAACCACAATACAATACAAAAGTAAATATAATAAAAACCAACGCAATAAATTCAAATTGATTCTTTATTCCTATTTTAGGTCAAGGGTTTTCTAGCCCTTGGCCCCGTTGCTTCCATCACTTATATACCCAGTTTTTCTAGACTTTTTGCCAAAAATAGTGAAGCATTAGAGGTATTAAAAATCTATTTAAACTGAAATAAAATTAATTTTCTTTTCTTATTTCAGTTCGCTGCGAATGCGGCTCATTTGAACCAATTTTTGACTCGCAATAAATTTTTAGAAAATGCTATAGAATATGGATGTCCTAGTAGTAAACCAACTATTTGCTCGTTGATTATCTCACTTTATGCTGGATACGACCTGGAGTTAGTCAATAGAGTAATAGAATTAAAAATTGTTTTCAAATTTAATAATTCTAATAATTCAATTATTTCTACAGACTCGAATTCCAGTTTACACGAGTGATTGTGCTAGTGGTACAAGTACTAAAGTGCTAAAACACCTGGCCCAGGTGAATCGCTGCTGTCATTTCATTTTGAAATTATAGAAATTTAATTCAATTTTTCCTCTTAGTTATATCACACACATAAGTTGGCACGTTATGATTATGGGCGTGAAAAAAATGTCATAACTTATGGACAAGTTGGTATTGTTTTAATATTTTTGAATTAAATTTTATCTTTAAAATTGTTTTAGGAATCGCCACCCAAATATAAACTAAATTTAATTACGACGCCTGTAATAATGGTACACGGAGCCAACGATGCGTTGGCCAATCCATTGGATGTTGAATTATTAACTCCGGATTTAAAATCTCTTGTTCTTAAGGAGCTTTATCCAAATCCTATGGGTGCTCATTCGGCTTATTTCTGGGCTACAAATGCTAGTCTTAATTTTTATAGTAGAGTACGAGAATTAGTAAAAATATTACAAGAATAAAAAAAACTTTGAAAGTTTAAAATTTAAGGTATTTTAATAAAATTTTTGTAAAATTTAATAATTGTGTTTATATATATATATAATTAATGGCACAAAAATTACGCTATTAAAAAGAAAAACATTGGCGTAATTTTTTTTGGTTTATATAAAAAAACTTGCTATAATATCAAACTTGGATTTTGTAAAGAATTCAGTCGTCGCAATCGCTTTGTTTTCTACTAAAAAGACGGACTCGTCCTGCGTGTTGAGTTGCGCTGCTGATCACTTCCATCCATCTGAAAATGAAGAAAATTATGTTTTTTAAAATAAAATAAAATTATGTTTTTTAAAATTTACCTTCCGAATGTAACTTCGCTTTCAGCTCTAAAAAAGTAAATGTGGTTCTTAAATTGCAGTTTAAAAACGTATTCTTTCGTGATCCCATCGCGATCACTTGGAACACCAATGGAATAACCGAGCAATGGAAGACTGGCAAGTGGAAAATCATCCTATTTTAAGAAATAATGATTAAATATATATTTTGAAATTTATATTAAAGGTTTTTACTTGAAACGATTTGTAGAAAAAAAGGCAGAAATTTGTAAATACAACCCATAATTTTTGCCATCCATTACTGTTTTTAAATTTCCTTAAAAGAAAACCGCTTAACTGGTTCTGATTTAAAAATTTGTAAAAATTAATTACGTTAAACAATAATTGTAAATCGAAATTACCTCAATGGCCAATCTGTGATCCTTCATGCAAACGCTCGTATTCCGATGCCAACAAACGTGAACAGTAGTATTCGATCTGTGATGAGTCGTTTTCTCTTCTCTACAACATCCTCCGTCATCATCTCTGTCCATCAGCTCATCAGATGAACCTAAAACTCGTTGGGATTTAATTCTTTTAACTGTAAAAGTATTTTTAAAAATTACTTCGTGTGCGTAAACTTGAATAAATAAATTGTTTATCAGTTCTGATTTTTGCCGATTGAATTGCATGGATAAGATCTTCGAGCCATTTATCTTTCTCTTCTTGACAACTAAAACATACATTTTAATTTTAGTTTTAAAACAAAAAATTAAAAAATCAATTAAATAAAGCACCTGGCAGCTACAAAAAACGGTTTATTACAGCAATATATATTAAAAGAGAAAGGAACCGCTGGATAATCATCGTTCGCATCCTCGACAGTCATCGACTGTAATGGCAATTGACCGTGAACTCGAAATTGTAACCCGGAAGATTGAGTGCGATTGGCATAAATCAAAACGTCGGAAAACTGAAGTAGGAAATGAAATGTTTGCACATGTTAAAATTTAATATTTCTAAAAGGAAATGTTTACGAGGAAAAACATTCGCTGTTGAAATCCTTTTTTAGAAAACTTCTGTAAACAGCCTTCACGAATGAATTCCTGAAAAAGTAAATAAAATAAAAAAATTGTTTAAATACGTTAATAAATATTTTACTCGTCCTGTTTGGCCTAAATTGTCAATTCCTTGTAAGTCTCTTTGTAACTCTACAAGTTTAATGTGGTTTTCCTGAAAAATTTACGAGTGATTGGATGCAATAAATCTCATCGCAAATAAAATTTTATAACTTACAGCTTTTCTTAGCATTGGTTCCACTTTCATAGTCATTATTTTAAGTCGCGACAAAGCTGATCGACAATCATTGTAATCCACGTGATCTAATGGATGATGTTTAACCAACCCTAAAAAAAAATTTTTTTTAATTAATTAAAAAAATTTTTTTTTTTAAAGCCATTGAAACATACTATCCATGAGTAACCGATAATGCAATAAACGATGAAATGGTCTGAGTAATAAAGTAGTGAGTGGCAAATAACAAACCCGTTGAACCTCAAAATCACGATAAATCTGCTGAAACTTAGTATTAATTTGATATTCTTTGTTTAAATCTTCCAAAATTGTCATGTGTTGTCCCAGATACTGATTATATAACTACAAAAAAAAATTCATAAATCCAAATTTATTTGAAATACGAGTGTGAAGAAATTACTTCGAGAGCCGACATATGCCTTAATATGAGGTCACCGATCTTCTGATGATCGCCCTTAAGATGCGCATTGGCTCGTCCTTCCCTGAATACGTTAACGCTGATTAACAAGTTTACTTGTTAGTTTGAATGCAAATCAAATCAAACTCGTGTATCCACTCACCAAGTTGCCAAACGTTGCTCAATGTCACGTAAAAACATCGAATGCTGTTCGTAGATGGGATTTATGATGGAAAATAAGAGATCCAACGTTTGTTTTGGCATTCCGTCCGCTTTTTTCATTTCACTTCGGAACCACTGTTAGGTAATAAATTTAAACAAATAACATAACAATATCTTATCTTACTTTATACCAATTGCATAAATATATCCAACAAATGTTTTGTCTAAATTCAACCCCTTACCACATTTAGCACTTCTAAATCCTTTTTATAAGTCCTTTCTGTCATCAGAATCTCCTTAGCGATGAAATAAGCTTTATCGGGTGGATACCGCTGCAAGTAGCAAAAAAATAAATTTCAAACAGATACATTTATTAGTGGGATATCAAGGATTGACATCTTTAACAACTCTATAAAGCGAGTGAAATTTATTTAGCATTGAAATGGATGAATTTAAATTGAAATTACTCACTTTTCTTCGCACTTCTGCTTCGACTTCGATACTTGGAGCCTTAAACGACTGCGTGTCATTGACTGCATCACAAAAAGATTTTGATAGTGAATTGTGCGTGTCATTAAAACTGCTGCTACGTGAGATAGTTCGTCTGGTTGCAATGCGAGGTGATTCTAAGATTTTCATTTCCGTGATCACTTTCTGTGGTTGCTGATAAGAAATAAGCTGACAGCCTGGGGAAGGGAATATGGCGCCCCTGTTAGTGCTATCAATGGGACACTCAAGCTGTGCCTTGTGGTTAAATGCTTATTTTTTTGTGTTTTAGAATTAAAATAAAGCATTAATAAAAACATAAAAAAAAAAAAAAAAAAACAACTCAAATTTCACAAAACAAAATTAAAACCGTAAATTATAAACTCAACGGAAACACAAAACCATATTTAACAAAATAGAAAAAAAATATAAGAATAAATATCAAAGAAATAAAATCCAAAAAAAGAAAATTGATTTATGAAATGTATAACGTACCAACTGTATCTTCGTAGTTGTGAAAACTTCATAGAATGGAAGGAAAAGAACGGTTAAGATTTTTAGAGAAGAAAAAAAATGATTTATATCGCTTTTTTTTTAATCATTTATAATGAGGAACAGTAAATGCCAAATACACTTAGGTCAAATAGAAATTAGTGAAAGGAATGTGATTAAAAAATAGAAATGATCGATAAATTTGATCGACAAATGTATTTTTTTTTGTTTTAAAAAAGGGAATTTCAGAATACTTCTACTCTACCAACAGGTGAAACTGTTATATGATTGCCCCTAATCTCGAACAGTGCTGAGGCTGATCCTGCAAAATAAATGCTCCATTCAACTGCCATAAAGATGAGACAATAGTTCCATTCAAAAAAACAACAACAAATAACAGTAGCAAATAAAGAAAAGAATAATTAAATCCATTTTTATCTTCAACACTAACTATTAAAAATTTCTAAAAATTTTTTCAAACATTTTTTTTTCTCATAGAATTTATCAACAATACAATAACAAGAAATTATAACTAAATAAATTGATCGAACAAAAAAAACAATCGGTTCGAAAATCCTCAATGAACCCATTCAATAAAAAAAATTTACAAAGTGAAGGAAATATAAATTTGAGTTGTATAATTTTCTATAATTTTTTTTAGTGTAAATTAAAAGTGTAAAATTTAAAAGCTTTTCCTTGTTAATCAAGTGCGAATGCTGAACCAGTTCATGCGGTGCATTATATAACGACATGCTTCAAATGACAATGATATATAACAATACAAAAAACAATGATTTAATCGACTCCAACAATACGAATGTCAATGGGGAAGAGCATTTTATCGCAAAAAGATTTTCTAAAATAAAATATTCCAATTTGTCCGTTGTGACTTTTTTTTTTCTTTGCCAAGAATACAACGGACTTAAATTGCCAAATCAAGACTAAGTTTTTTTCTTTGTGCAAAAACTATTCTTGGAAGTTTTCAACCAGAATTCACATCGTCAGTAACTTGTCAGAAATTTCAAAACAGACAGGAAAAAAATCTGATATTGTCAGTCTCTTGTCAGTAGGCAGATGTTGCCAAGTCTTTGATATTCGATGTGCGCTTTTGTGAAAGGGAAAAACGAATGGTAGGACCAAATTCCCCAAATCTCGTAAACATCGTTGAAGCCTTCGAATTTAGGTAAAACCAAATAAGGTCTTTTCAAATCCTATCAGTGATTTGTACTTAATAAAAACTAAAATCAATAACATTTTTTCAATTTGAAAATATTATTTTGCATGAGAAATTTGAATTGGAAGAATTCAATTATTAATTTCTATAATCGATAATATAAATTTAATTTGGTTCGAAAGAGCTTAAAAAACTGTATGAAAAGAGCCTTTAAACAGTCCAAAACTTTCTAAGGACCAGACGCAAAAAATTTTAAATTGGGTTTGGGCTCATCCAGATTTAAACATTGCAATTAGGGCCTTAAAATGTCTAAATTTGGCACAACGAGTAACAACCAACATTTTCACGAGATTTTTTTTCTGGAAATATTTAAGGATTATATAAAATCGTCAAGTTTCTGTCATTAAATGTGGGTTAATTTTAAGAATTTGGTCCTACAATTTCCCATTCTAATCCATTAACTACGATATTATGCAAATACTTTGGTATTTATACTATAGTGCTATCAACGAGTCTCACTATATTTTCGGCATTATAAAATAAATTAAAGCTGATAACGGAGTTATATTAATGACATATTACATCAACATCGATTGGCAGGACTTAAGGATGTGGGTGTTGATAAACAACATTCAATCATCATCGTCGTCATCGCCCGATCTCGACGTGTCGGTCTCTTCGCGTATTTCCCCTCGCGACACTTGCAATTGCAATTCCGACCGATGCCGCTTTTTTGATATGGTCAATTCCGAACTCAAATCATCTTGACCCTCGTATCTGATCAAACTCTTTGGGCTTTTTACTGGACTGATTCGGATCCGTACATTGATACCTTCGTACTGTTCGGCATCGCTCGAAATTTCCTCGATGTCCTCCAAACCTTCGTGTAAACTGGTTTCTTCGCACAGAGTATCGTTCTCGGCCGAACTCGTTTCGTCGGTATCGGTCGAATCGACGCCGCTTCTATATATGGGCGCACCGGCTTTTTCCAATTTCTCCAACTCTTCTCTCTGATCGGAATTAATTTCTAAGTAATAAGTAGTTTCGACGACTTTACTCGAATCTTCGTCTTCGACGTCGGGCAAAACCAAATGAGTGTCGTAGATTTCGGCTCCCAATGTATTCACGTTGTCCCATTCGCTTCGAGGTCCTTCGGTCACCATTTCTTCGCTGGACGAGCTACTGGTGACCGTCTCCATGGAGCTCTTGTTGACCGTCGCCTCGCTCGGAGTCGAGTCGCTCGAACTGTGTTCGCTTATTCTCGATAGAGTTCGCATGGGAAATAAAGGATCGATGTCGTCGTCGTCGTCTTGAGTGCAGCCGTTACTGTTTTCGTCTTCGATGCCGTTTTCTAGGAAATTCTCATCGTCGTTTAGAATACACACGAATTCGTCGTCGACGCATTCGGTGTCTTTCATTAAATTGCCCACGTCCACTTCCATTTTCTCGTCCATTTTCTCCAAATCGGTATCTTCGACGATCCTCAAGTCAATGTTTTCGATTATCCTCAGATCCTCGTCGATTAACACATCGTCGTCGTCGTCGTCGTCGTCGTCCGAGTCATCGTCGGAATCCATTTTAACGCACGTTTCGTCGTCTTTCGGGCCAATCATTTCGACTTCTTCGCTCGAATCGTCGATAAAATTCAGATTCGCTTCGATTTCGACAGAAACATCCTCTTTTTTCCTTTTCTTCCAACTCAACCGTTTGATATCTTCGTGTTCGTCTGGTGCCGAATCGTCTTGCGAAGAGTAACTTCTAACGGCAGGTAAATCGTGAACGCTGACATAATTGAATACTTTCTGTCTCGACGCCTCGTTATTGGGCGAAGAAACACCCACTTTGCTCCGAACGTAAAGAGTCGGACTGGTCTGCCCAATTTTCGGATGCTCGAGTTCGACCATAACCCTGGGGGGTTTAATGGGTTTCAGTTTAGGTGGGGACAAATCGAGGGATCGGGGAGGTGTTACGGGTTGAGATTTAATCTCAAATTGGCGTCTGTGTAATTTATACGAAATGCTCTCTCCATCGACATCGTAGTTGGTTTTAAACGTTTCGTGGACGGTTTCGTCCTCGCTTTCGTATTCGTCCTCGCACACGCTTTCGCCTTCCGGCTCGGCGAGTGGGCACTGCTTTTCGGGACTTGATAACAATATTTGCTCGTCTAATTGATACGACTCGTAAGAAATAGAATCATCATTGTCATTTGACTGCTGGTAAAAACTAAAACTAGTAGCGTGAGTAGAAAATAAACCTGCGGAAGTGACGGGCCATTCCTCTTGTTTGTTTGTGGCGTCGAGCTCACCGTTGGTGACGATTGCTGAAGATTTATCGACCTCGTCTTCGTGAGCGTTGCCGTTGACGATTGGAGCGTCGGGCGATTCGTTGTTGTCCGTCGATTGAGCCATTTGTGCGTCGCTGCCGTCGGCGTACGTGGGCGAGGGAGTACTGCCCTCGCTCAAGGTGACGGAGCCGCAAGAACGTGATGTTGGAGTCCCTATCGGGATGGGAGGCTGCACGGAGTGTGGCGACGAATGAAATTTGGTGCCGCTCACTCCGCTCAAGCCACTATGAGATGTACTCGTTTGTCGAAAAGATTGCGATCTGAGAGAAAATACAAAGACCTACATAATTCTGCTGATTTTGTTCTCTTAACTGTCGATCCAATGGAATATTTCAATTTGCTATGTCTACATCTGCATCGTCTCACCTTTGAAAGGGTTGCCGTTTAACGTAGTTTTCACGAACGAAGTCTACGATTTGTTTTTGGGTGCGACCGCTGTATCTAAAAATTAAATAAAAACAATTAATTTTATTATGTATTTTTTTAAGTTGGGAGAGAGCTCGTAGCAATTTATATTATTTTTATTAGAAAAAGAATTAATTTTTATGATGTAAATTTAATGTTATTTTTAGTGCTCATTGTTTGAATAAAGAAAAAAAATTTAAGCCAATTATCATCCAAACTAATTATTTTAGTTTTTTTTTATTCTAGGAATTTACCTGAACGATGAGCCTCGGCTAATGACCCGTGTCTTTTGTCGCGGCATTTTTTTAACCGCAGCGCAACGAAAGAACCCGTGATGTTCAACGCACTTCTTCCAGAAGTTTTTGCATTCGTTCCGACCCTCGAAAAAAAATTCAACCGTATCCTTGTAATAACCCTGTTTAAAAAAAAATGTAAAACAATATAAATAATTATTATACGAGTCACTGCAATTACATGAAACCGACTGGAAAAATACAAAGAGCATTGTAATTACCTCACCCTTTTAAGTATTAAAGCACGATGAAAATTGAAATTGTGAAAGTAAAAAGAGAAAAAAAATACAAAATATTAGTTAGTGGCAACAATCCAAGGTTAAATTTATTAATTTTGCATTTCACAACTTTTGTAAACAATAAATTCCAGACGAATACCTGACATAGCGATCCTGATTCACAATTTGACGATGCCTAGGGCAGAGGAAAGCATTGAAAGATGTAAAAATTCAATTTTAAATACGAAATACTCGAAGAATGCAATACAATAAAAGCAAAAGTAAAAAAAAAAAAAAGAAAAATTTTTTTTATATTAAAAACACATTTATCTTACATATCCTTCTGGATGGAGTTTGAGCAGGAACCTTTTGCGCTTGAAACTCAATTTGCGGATCTTAGCCCAGGAAAAAGTATTGATTTTTGTGTAGTTTTGAAAGACTAAAACACCCATGTGTGCTGTTGCCAAGTTGAGCGGCACCCCTTCATGATCCTTTATTTTAGAAAACAATTTTAAATTTTAAAATGTGAATTTCATGTAAATTAATTAACCTTTGCAGCGTGCATTTTGATCCCATACAACTCGCACCTTCTGGCAGTTTCTAACAAATTCAAATCAGCTTCTGCTGGACTTTGGCCACTGAAACAACCAAAATAAAAATTTTTATTATCAATTAAAAAAATTAAAAATATTCATATAATACGCGTGTCTCTTGTGATTTTCCATTATTCTTCGTTCCATGTCCGTATCTTGATGTGGCACAAATTTATAGGAAGAAAGATACGTGTGGTCAGGATAATCTTCGGGCGCGTAATCGCCACAATCAGCTATAAAATTAACATATATAAACGAGAAATTTAAATTTAAAATAAAAAAAAACCCTTAATAAGAACCTTGTACAATATACGATGCCATTAGAGCTGACGTGTTGTCGTTGCATTGCAAACTCCCGTCCGCAAGATCACGTTTAATTTGCAAGCAAAATAAATATCTAAATAAATCAATAAATTAAATTTAAATAAATGACATTTAAAAGAATCGATAAATTTACCGCGTATACTCTTCTTCCAATTGAGCTGGAGCAGGCGTATAAAATTTGACACAAAATTTGAGCACTGGGGAAAACAAACTGAATCCAAGTTGTCGATTCATTGGTTTCTCGTGATCAAGCCAGTACTAAATCATTCCCGAATACAAAAAGTAATAATTAAATAATGCGGTCGTAATTGTAATTACAACTAATTCGATTTACTTTTGCACCAACGGAATCCACATATTCCAGGCCGAAGTAATCAACCTCCAGAAGATGAAGTTGTTTGCACACTTGATCAAATAAAACTTGTCCAAGCGCTTTATGCTAGAAAATTCACAATTAATGAGTTTTAAAAAGTAATAAAACAAATTGTATAATTACTTGAATTTCGAATGTTGCTGTACTATCGTCTAACATGACTACATTAATGGACAACAATTTCCCGCATTTTTTCGCTTCGCAATCGGCTGCTGATGCTGTTGTTGGATCTATCGGACCCGTATCTATCGTTGCTGGCGAACTGTGAGAATGAGGGATTTTTGTACCCTCCATTATTGGAACTGAAAATTGAATAAAGAAAATTATCGTTTTAAAATGTCGAAATATTTTAACTGGTAATTTTGAAATGGAAAAAACTTACGTAATTATTTCTTAAATTCAATAAATTGAACCAGTCAAAGCCAGTTTATACGTTACCTTGTCTAGACCATGAAAATCATTCTTTTCCAGTACACTTGAGTTAGACAAGTTGTAAAAAGCTCCTGAAAACCCCAGTTAACTGCCTCCAAGCTAAATACCTTTACCATGTACCAATAAAGGTCATAAGAAAGTTGACTGTTTTATATTCGAATTTAAATTTGTTGACCTTCGTCTAACCCACTCGCATTAGTCACAACCCAACAAAACAACTGGGATAATTAGATATTTTTGTTTATAAATAGCTGCTTCTTTGTTGAAGGAAAAATAATATTAAAAAGTTTGAATGTCTGGGAGATGATGAAGGATTATAAAGAACCACACCCAAATGTATGGGAAAAGTTTTTTTTTTTAGTCTTAAAAGGGCAAAAACTTGAAATAAATTTTTTTTTCCTTATTTTTTTATTTCTTAATTTTTTTTCAAAAATAAGAATTGAATTAATTTAAATTTTGGTAGTTAGAAAAAATTTTGACCTTAGTTTGAAAATGTGGAGTTTATTTTAAAGATAAACACTCCTTTGTCAAGTATATCTTTAATTTTTGTAACTAGAGATACCCTAAGTGCAATCTGAGTCTCATCATGTTTTTTAAATACAATTTAAATATTTTTTAAACCAAATTTCATGTGATGAAATTTTTAGTAATAAATTTTCTAATTACAAAATTTTTTTTTTAAGTTGAAAATTTAAATACTAGTTTTTATTAACATGTAGACAATACTGAATTATGCAATTTTTCCTTTTTATATTATTACACATCAGTTAAAAAGGAGTGTTTGAAAACTTGTTTTTCCAGGTGGAAAAGCTGAAACTCACATTTACATTATCCATTCACACACAAAGAATATTAGAAAATGATAAAAATAAATAAATAAAACCCCTTATCTAATCAAGAACCACCCTTTTAAAATCTGTTACCAAGTATGGATAAATCAAATTTGAAAAAAAAATTATTTTCTTCATTCTTCCTATGGTTAGACTCGTGTTGTGACCAACATGACTTTTCGGTATCATTAAACGGTGATGAGATCGTATTTAAATTCTTTCATCAACTTTAATAGAAATATTATTATTTAAATAATATACTCACACTCGAATAATGATGTTTACTTCTTTTTTGTCAACGTTTATACTTAAATTTTGCTCTAAATTGTAACCCAACACTGAGAGCAGATCCACAGTCGAGTTAAAGATGAGTGTCTCTGAGGCCAGTAAAAACAGTACTCGCGCCCCCTACAGGTTTTCTTTACAAACCACTTGTGGACAGAGTAAATAAATATTATCCTTTTTTTTCTTTAAACTTAACCACTGCTAATTCTTTATACCCGATCAGTTGAAATGAATTCTTGGATATGGTTAACTAGGAAACGAGATGACGAGAAAAGGCGGTAAAATTAAGTCGCAAGAGGGAGCTAAAATCTGAAAGATTTCCTTATTCGATAATAAAAAATTTTTTTACGAGGCTTTAATAGTTTTTATTTTATTTGTAAGGTTACTAACAAATTGAAATAAACAGTTTTTGAATTTTCCAGCAAATTCCAATACAATGATTATTTGAAATCCATGTCAAACACAATCTCTGGATAAATTATCACAGCTGGTAAAAAATACACCACTTTTATCCGGACAAAAATTAAAAGAAAATTAACACTAAAACCAACTGTCAAAATGAACGATGATGCATTTAAATAATGAAAAAAAAAATATGTAAGGCGAATCAATTACAGCAAATTAAAAAAAAAATTAACCAAAAGCACCATCACAATTTTAAAAAGTCAGCTTAAAAATTGATTTCCAAATAATCAATGTGTACTGAGAACAGCGTGAAGAGCTGCTTGTTGCTCTTGTGTTAATTGCACCAAGCAAACTTGAAAAAGTTCAGTGTTGCTCTGTTAAAAATTGAAAAAAAAAATTAATTATTAAATTCATAATTAATTTACAAAATATTTACCTGAATTTGTCGCACGATATTCACCATACGTTTCGTCACATCAGCTTCCTGATCAATCGCTTCCTTTTCAAATGCCGATGCCATTATTCGTAAAATTATTGGTAAATTACTATTTTCTTTACCTAACACGACTGGATGATTTCTGCGATTGAAATTTGTTTTTCAAATGTTCGAGAATATCAAGTAAGAATTAAGTTTACCCTTCTATCAAATCGCAAAGATAATTATACACGTGTAAAACTTCGTCTTCGTCTTCCCAAACTGGTAACCACGACAACCAATGAGGAAGTAATTCGTTTACATTAATTTGGCTACAATTGTATTTTAGGATTTTCGTCACGGCCGCAATCGCGTTTTCAGTCGAATTTACATTATCAGACGACCTCGATTCAGGATCGTTTATTACTTCTATTAAACGCGGAATTGATTCTAATAAAAATTTTCATTAATAATTGTTTTTTTAAATGTATTTTTGTTATAAAAACCTGCACAGGGTTGCGCAAATGCATCGCCACCAAATTGGCCGAGCACACCGAATCCATAGACAGCGGCTTGTCGCACATCTGCACTTTTATCGTTGATATAATTCAACATGTTACGAAGAAAGTAATCTTGATATTTGATACATGCAGGGCCACCATATTCGATCACGTCATCGAATACGCACAAAGCCCATTGGTGATCCGTCCACGGTCGTTCTGAGCCCTGAAATTTAGATTTTTGAACACAATAAATTATTAAAATTTAATTTAAATATTCACCATCATTTTAACGAAGTGAGGCAACAATCGATCGAAACATACAAAAAAGCCTTCGCCGTATGTCGCGAAAAGGGAATGAACGACTTCAGATACTTTGCTAAGTAGATAAACATCTTCGTCGTCTTCGTCGAGTAAAACTTCTTCGACCACTTCGTCGTAATCTTCATCTTTCCTTTTTTCTATTTAAATTTATTTATAAAAATTATTTTAATTAGAAATTTTATAATTGCAAATTTTCTAATTTACCTTGTCTATCGTCAAACCTCTGAAAATGCTCAGTTAAGATTTTATCGAGAAGACGAATTAATTCGTTCAAATGGGGCTCCGTTAAGCAACCAGCGCCTAAAAATTTTAAAGACGTCGCCAATGCATGAAGATGTTCGGCTAAAACGTCATTTTCTGGTTCGGTATCGATGGCTTTGAATAATTCGGGACAAACGTATGTCCACATGTCTACGAGAAAATCCTGACCTCGAATTTTAGCACATTCGAGTAAATATGGAATGCTTTCGGCGGCTGCCATTCGAACACGTAGAAAACCGTTAAAGAAAATTTATTAAATAATATTTTTTTAAATTAAAATAATTTTAAGAAATCAAGGATATCATCGTGAAAATAAAACTTGAGCATAGGGACCATTAACTTGACCACTTGTTCGGTGTAAGCTGCAAATCCTTCTTTTAATTCCCTAGCGTAACATACGAGCATCTGACATGCTGTGGCTTTGTCTTCGAGTCCGGCTGTTCTGATACCAAAGTTTTGCTTTTAAAAAAAATAAAAATTAAGTATTTTTAAAAAATTTATTTTTTTGAAATTTGTACTTGTTCTCCTAAACTGACGAACTGCCAATCATCATCGCTTTCGACCGATTGCATATCTTCCGAATCGAGTAATGCCACTTCTGGCTTCAACGATGCGGTTTTCATCACCGGGTCCATAACCAAAGGTAAATATTGTTCGAAATGTTTTCCCATAATTTTGCATATTCGTGCCCATGCTGATATCATGTACGAAACTTGCGGATCGTCGTCCGCCATTTCGTATTGTTGTGTTTGTGATTTGAGCAGTAGTTCCATCACTTCACTCGCGTCAGACATAAACTGAAAAATAGTAAAATTTAAAAAATTTATTTTATAACTAAAATTTAAAAAATTTACTTTTTCCCTTCCAACAGCCAATCCAATCAAACTGACACATTCGATTGTTTTTCCTCTGAGAAGTCTTAAATCAGGCATTGTTGCATTTTGAATTATATATTTCAAACAAGGCATGAATCTTGAAAAATATTAAATTTTAAATATTTAAAGAAAAGTATATCAATTTCACTTACCTATCGTAATAATTAATAAATTTCTCTTCGGCCGTATCAGCAACCGAAGCTATTGTAGTTACAACTTGTTCCAGAACGAGTTTCGTTCCTTTTTCAACGAGTTCTTGAAATTTTGCTTTTAAAATTCCCTCTAATTTAAGCGCAATATCATCTAAGTAATTAGCTAGGATAGTCTTAGGGCAATCTTCACTGAAATTGACTAGTGCAGCACCAGCATGAGCTTGTACTCGTGGCTGAGTTTCGTCGCCCATCAACATGAGTAAGCCAGGAATGATTTTATCGTGAAATTTCTTTTCAAATACTGGTGCGAAATCAGTACTCATTTGACCAATAGCGTTGCATGCAGCATATCGAACTCTCGGATGCTTTAAAAAAAATTAAAAAATTAATAATCAAAAACATTTTTAAAAAATTAAATTAAATTTACAGAATCGCTAAGGAAATTTAAAACCCATTCCATTATTTGATCTAAAAGGGCTTCCATTTGTTTATGACAGCCTTCACCGACAGCTGAAACAGCCATTAAAGCCGCATGTCGGTATCGCCAATCGGCACTCGAAAGCATCGGTGGGATGTTGCTAATAAAGTGTTGCAAAATTGTTTTTCCGCCTAAAGCCACGGCTAATCTGTCTAACGCCGATTCGCCAACGACCGGATTAGAATCGCTATCGTCTTCGGTTATTTCGTCGGTTGTGTTCCATTCGGGGTCATCGTCCATGTCGACCATCATCGCGAGTACTTGCGATACTGTTTAAAACACAAAATTCAATGTTAGACTTATTTAAATTACTAAAATCATAAAATTAACGTTACCGAGTAAACCGATGTATTTATTTCCATTTTTTCTCACCATCCCCGGTGCAGTTTCGGCTAAGGTGACCATTACTTCTAATGCGAGATGACGCCAATTGTCGCTCATGTTAGTATCAGATAAAACCTAAAAATCAATTTTAGTTAATTTATTTATTAGTGAATTAAGTTAGTTTCGTACTTTCATGCATAATTGCATAATCGGATCAATTTGGAATCGAAGAAATCTCGGTACACTTTCGGCCAATTCAATTAAAGATTTAAGTAAAATATCGTCGTCTTGGGCTTGGATACTGTCGGCAATGCCTTGAATCATCGGTGGGAGTAAATCGGAAAAATGACGATGAATTGATGTTTCACGTTCGTGCGCTAATAGAAATGAAGTCGTAGCTTTTACTGCCATAAATCGAACCTAAAATTATAAAAAATTGTAATATGAATGTTTAAAAATTAAAAATAAATTTTTTAAAAAACCTGGGAATTATTCTGATTAAGAAGTGATTGTTGCAACATTTGTTTAATTATATCTAAATAATGAGTTTGCTGATTCCCAAAAATGCCCGGCACTGTGCTGAACATTTGCAAAGCGCATTCCTTTAATTCATTCACTGGTGAATTGGCACATTCGAAAAGAAATTTCAGAAATTCAGGCCACAGATTATTACCGTCGTCGTCTTAAATAAAATAAATAAAAAAAATTAATAAAAATTAATTTTAAATTTGTTTTTAATTTACCGATTAAATTCCGTGCCAATTCGGCCGTGACATCGCACATTTTTCGTCGAATTCCATTATTACTTTCTTGTTGAATTGCTATGAGCAACTGTTCCTTTAATTGTACTTGACTCGCTAATTCTAATTTGGGGTAGAAATCGTCGAAATCGTTGGCGAAAAGACGTCGTAATAAAACAGCGCCCATTTGACGGATCTTTTAAAAAAAAATAATTTTAAATATTAAAATTTTGAATTTTCAAATAACTTTTATTTTAATATTTACCTCATCTCCAGTGCCGGCATTTCGAATGGTGTTTAACAAGTAAGGAACTTTGGTTGCTAATGGAATAGTATCGTAGGTCGTCTATTGCATAAAATCGACAAACTTTTTATTACTTTTGTTTTGTTGTTTTTAGCGCTTATTTTAACGTCTTTTTTCATACAATTTGTGGTATTGAGATGAAAAGTTAACAAACGAAGGTTAAATTTTACAGTCTGGCGATTGTTAAATAATTTTAATTAACACGTGTACTTAAAATTAACAAGAATTCCTCGATGACTCACGTTTTTGAGCTTAGGCTTATGGGTGCTAAGCACTTAGTACTTACGACTTTGGTGATATTTGATGTGATTGAGTTTTATATAATTTTTGGGTAAATAAAGGGGTTTTAACATTAATCTTACCTCGGCAGGAGTGCGTAATTCGCTCTCGCTGCTTAATAAATTGGATAACAATGCCTCAAACTGTTGCTGATCCTGCGCCATGTTAACACGCAAGGCGAATAAAAAGGAAAGAGCATGCGTTTATTTTCCCGCGAAAATGCCTTTAATTTGCGCCATCTCGAGGCAAAAGTCGTCAATTTCTAATTACATTCTTATGAATATTTAATGCATTTTAAAGTCATTAAAATAAATACAAATTTCAAATTTTTATTTTAATTAAAATTATAATTGTTTTTTTTTACTTTTTAGTGACTGAATTATCAAAATTATTTTTTTTGATTTTTAATAAAATTGAGGCGGTGCGAATTCTTCGTTTCTTTCGCTTCTTTGTTTGTTGATGTAATCTTCACCGCTCACTGAAATAAATAAATTTAAGTTATTTATAAAATTTTTAAAAAATGTTTAAAGATAATTAAATTTCTTACTCAATTTTTTCGCTGGTGGTTTTTGAAAACTTTCGTTTCGAACACCGATTTTTCCTCGATCCCAAGGCCGAACTGGTTTGGGTGCATCATCGTCAATTGATTTTTCGATTGTTGGGGCCGTTACTTCGGCCGGTTTTTCTAATTCCTTCACAGAATCCGATGAATCTTCGTCTGGTGGTAAAATTATACTTTTTCTTTCTTGGACTTTGGCTAAACGTGCTTGGAGCATCGCCTTTCGTTTTTCTTTCAGTTTCATGCGATTGGATTTGTTAGTTTCAGTCTGTAAATTTATTTTATATTTTGAGAAAAAAAGAATTAATAAAATTGTATTTTCAATTCCAAACCTGTTTTCTTAAAGTCTCTAACATTTCGAATTGTTTTTGTCTTTCGCTTTCTTCCATCGAAAAGGCATAGTAACCCACACCGTGGTTACGAATTTCTATGAAATTTATAATAAGAATTTTAAAAATTGTATTTTTGTTATGATAATTGTGAATTAATACCTCGTTCTTGGACATTTTGGTAATGAATAGGACCAATTGGTTCTGAATTTTGTATTTCGTCTTCTTCTTCGGCTTCCCATTCGCGTCTTTCAATCTCTTTTTTCATATCTTCTGATAATAAATCATTTTCACGACTCCATGGTTCGGGTTTATTTTCAGTTGTTTCATTCCTTTTTTTTCTATTTTAAAAAATAAAATTTTTCAATAAGATATTCACGAAATTAGAAATTTATAACGAACCTGTCTGATTGCGTGAGTGATTCATCCATTTTATTTAAATAATACAAATCTTTTTTTAAGCAGCGACGAGATCGACCCAATGAATCAACGTAGTCAACCCTAAAAATCATTAAATTTTTAATTGTAAATTTAAAATTTAATTCTGTACCATTCTTCATCCTCATTTTCTGGTTGATCATCGACATTTTTTTCAGTGTCTGAATTTTCATCCGATTTGTCATCGTTTTCCTTCCTTTTTTCTTTTATGGAATTTATGACTTTCCTCTGAAAATCGACGAGGTAAAGTTCACTCGTTTCATCGTCTGAAATTCATTTTAATTAGTTTCGTTTTCGATTTTGCAAATTTTGTGCGATTCACCTGCCGGTAAACTTTGTGTCATTTGATCGTAGAGTTTTGCTTTAGCTTCGAGTGATTTTCTAATATTAAATGGAATAAAATAAATATTAAATCTAAAAATAAAAAGAAAATAATAAAACCTTGATTTTAGTAGCGCATCTTCTTCTTCGGCTCGTTCTTCAATGTCACGTTTTGATCGTTCGTGTATGCCACTGTTTTGTTTTGAAAATATATTCGGCTTCTAAAAGTATTTTTGTTACTTTTTTTTAAATTAACTACATCAAGAATAAAATACCTTTGAGGTTTGACTCGGGGTTGGTTTGGTTACATTTTGTACTTTTTGCTTCTTGAATTCTTCTTGTTTTCGGAATAATTCGGCTTTTAAACCGAGAAGCTAAATGAAGATAATCCTGTTCAATTCATTCATATGATTAAAATAACTACTTACAGAAGACGCATTAACGTCGATTTTCTTACTTCTGTTCATGTTGTAGGCATTTGATTGAATGTTTACTCAGACGCCATTAACTGGGTATCGCTAAAACCAGGCTCACTATCGTCAATCACTCGTTCGAAAGAGTTCATAAAAACCGATTCATTTTAACAATTTAAAAAAAAAAACTTTTTTATTAACATTTTAACAATGTTTTTATTAAATAATATTAACACAAAGGCAAAATCGAAAGCGATGCGTAGTAGCCACTTTTTGAATTGGAATGTCGTTGTGATATGTGTATATTATTTACTCGAACTTCTCCAAAATCGTAATTATCGAATATCTAAATAAATACAACAAATTTCATTAAAATTAAATTTAATTATCAAAATTTAAAATTTACCTTCAGTACATTAGTCGCATCGAACGATTCCCTCAAAGTACCACGCAAATTTTTGATTGGCTCAGTGTTGCCCATTTCACCCGAATCGTCTTTACGGAATAATGTGTTAAGAACAGTCATGTGTAATTTAATATTACCGTATTGTTTTTGCATAATTCCTTCAGTTACAAACCGATCGACCAAACGATCAGCGAGTAACTGCAACCTAATAAACAATTTAAAAAAAATTCAAATTCAGTTTTAAAAAACTTAAAAATTAATTAACCTTTTCCCACATTCATTCGATTTAATTTTAGCGTACAAAATATCAACTTCAGCGGGATCGTCGTTCATATATTCCAATCCTTGAATATGAATTACTAACGGTTCCTTTTTCAACACGTATCTGTAAAATAATTTTTTTTTTAAATATAATCAAATCATCAAAAATAATAAAAGGGATTAATTTACTGTATGAGATCGGTACAATCTTCTAAAAGTTTAATCGCAACGTCTCTTTCTCGTTTATCCAAAAGCGGCATCGTTCCGATCGTTAAATGTAATTTTTCAGGTTTTTGAAATAAACTTTTATCCAAACCTCTATCCTTTAAAAACTAATTAGTAATAATTATTATAAAATAATACTAAGTTTTACCCCATGACATTCGCGTAAAACATCATCGCAAAATTCTAAAAATTTCGATTTTAACTCGATCATTGGAATCGAAACGAAGTGAGTAAAGGGTTGTCTTTGACGTGCTGCATCGACTATTAATTCTATTCTCGTTCTGGCCGATGCTATTATATTTTTCGATGCTCCGATTAGACCTGTAAATTATACGAATCAATGAAAATTAATTATTTCGAATGTGAAGACAAACTTATGTCTCCTTCTTCTCCGAATCGCGGCACGTTAATTCGAGCTTTTGTTTCCATTTCGAGTCTTTTTCGTATAGCTCCACCGACCCCTATAATACAGCCGAAATATCCTTTTGCTATTGCCATATTCGTCCTAAATAATCCATTTGGTAATTTTTCTATGCCAAAGTCGACATCGCACGGTTCGTCTTGGCAAACGGCGATTGCTAAATAAATTAAATATAATTTGTATTCGATTGATAGTTGGGTGTAATATTTACTTTCGTCTAATTCTTCGGTTTGTTTGTTTTTCTTGGTTAAATCGTCGTTGGTTGCATATTTTCGATAACATCTCGTCCCGAGCCAAACGAGTTGCGGTTTGACGACATCCATTTTATTCATTTAGCGCCATCTTTTGCTAAACCGAATTGAATTTCAGCCAATTTAGTCTAGTTGGGCAAGAACAATCTTTTATTCCGTTAACTATATGAAAATACAAAGTCACAATAATGAGAAGCAATTAATTGACGAGAAAAGAAAACAGTGGCTTAATTGCACACAAAAAGGCACATTTTTTCCCTCTTTTAAATAACAAGGCAACAAGCTCCTTTACGGTTAGGAGTTAAGGGGAAAGGTGAGGCTGTCCACTAGTTCTATCTTCTTTTAAAAATTAATTAATTACACGTCAAATACAAATTTCATTGAATAAAACGAGCGTATACAAAAATCATCACCGAGTACAGCGACCGCTATACTCTCGTACGTATATCCATCGATCAAAATGGCCATCTCACCTCAGATTCCCTTCTTGTTGGAAGCACCATAAAAAGAAATAAAAATTTTCCTGCCTTAAAAATAATAAGTGGTAACTAATTGGCATTTGATCAAAAAAATGATTTTTTTTGTGAGCACCACAAATACTTGCCTTTGTTTTGTAAATTTTTAATTTTTATGTTTTTTTATTTAGAAAATTTCATTTCGAGGGAAAGGTGCTGAGATAGAATTCCTGGGATTTAATTTAGCACCAAATTTGGGGCAAGTTTTTTGGCAAAATGTACATATTTTTTTTTTTAAAACTTTTTTTTATCATTTTCCTTTTTATTGTAATAATAAACATCACAGTGACATCATTCATCGAGGTTTGGAAACCTTTTGAGTTCGAAAGTTTCTTTTTCACTATTTTTCTCTATATTTTTTTTTGGCCAGAATAACTTATCACAACTTTTATGTGAGAATAAAGACAAAAAAAAATTGATGTGTTTTTTTTTTAAAAAAAAAATTAAAAAATAACAAATTGACAAAAAAAAAAATTATAATTAAATTGTTTTTACACAAATTTTAAAGCGCAAAAATTATTTTAAAAAAAAAAGAAAAAAAACTAACACTACACACAATTGTCCAAAAGTCACTGACTTAAAAACAATAGAAATTCATCACATATTTTTTGAAAGCGAAATTCAAATAATATCAGTAAAAAGAAAAACAAAGAAAAACAGAAGAAAAAAAACACTCAAAGAAGTAAATATTGTTGGCCACAGGAAAAAATTGTCAACAATTTTGATTGGTCCTGTATTAAGAACGTCATTGGGCACCAAGAGGGAAACCGGCCCTCATCATTTCTCAGGCAACCCTTTTTTTTGTTTATAATATATATAAATCTTGCAAAAAAATGACCTCACACTCCTTGCATCACTAGAAAAGTCGAGGAATGTTGTCCTTAATTTACAATATTTTTTTTTCTTTACAGGCAGAAAATTGAGCAGTTTTTGAAAACCAAAAAAAAAAAAAAAATTTTTTTAAAAAACAAATAATTTCAAAAACCAAAAAAGTAATAATAAAAAAAAATTGTGATGTTTTAATAATTAAATTAATTAAATTCTAATAATAAGTAGCCATATATCGTTGGTAGTGGGGGTTGCCGAGAGAAAGAGACGAAATCTCGGAGCAATCAATGCAGTTTTTTTTTCACAGTTATTTTTGTACAAAAAGATTAAAACTTCCTCGAGCACTAAGACGACGGATTCGGAGGTTGAGGATTAGGTGGCGGTTGAGCCAATTTAGCCAATGTCTCTTGAGATGCAGCAGCTCTTAAAATGCTGTTTTCGTATTCCAATTGATTGATACGGTCCATCAATTCCGTTATTTTCTCCTTTAAAACATCTACTTCTTCCCTCACTGCGAACATCAGATGAGACTTGACCAAATCCTATAAAAAAAATTTAAAAAATTCAAAACCCAAAAATTCAAATAAAATAAATTCAAATCAACACTCACCATCGCCTGTTCGATTTTATTATCAATGGCAACTGTACTCGAACCAGAAGTGCTATAAAATAAAATAATAAAAAAAAATTAAACACCAATAAAAAAAGAAATAAAAAAGTAAAAAAAATGTTAATCAAACGAGCCCATAAAGCACACGTTAATCGAATCGGTGAGACAAAACGGTCACTAAAATAAAATTGAATCAGTCAACACACAACAAATGGCGGCCTCACTGCGTCATTGACGCAATGCCAACCCTTAGCCGAGATCGTTTTTAACCTCGTTTCAAGCACTCGCCGTAGCCGAGCAAACAATCAAATTCACCTGCGATTAAAGCCGTGTCTGCTCGTGTTGATAGTGCATTTGACAAGCTGCACGTTTCCAAGCCATCGTGCACCGGAGACAGCAACAAAGGCAGCCGCAGAAAGGTATGGGGAGGGTCGAACCCAGCCGCTGCCTCTCGGTCTGCCTACGTTTCGCTCTCTTTCTCTGTGCTCTTGTCAGCCGGTTCCAACCGGTTCGCACACATCTGGCATCTCCGTCTCTCTGTGTGTGTATGTGTTGCGAGCACGAAATCGACTCGTGCCGTCATACTATAACACATTTTACACAATTTTTTCGTGGAATATTCAACCTTATTATTAAAATGATTCAATCGTTTTTTTCAATTGATTTTTTTACATTTCGAAATTTAAAAATCGAAATTTTTATTAAATTTTAAAAATTGAGGTAACTCATTGTGAGGAAAAGGAAGTTTTTAAAATTTAAAAAAAAAAAAAAAAAATCCCACACACAACTGTATAATTAATAAAGCAGGAAATGTAATAAGATGATAAATTTATACAATAGAAAATAAAGAAAATCAAACAAATTAGAATCTAATCAACACGCATCAAATATCGCACCACCTCAAGTCTTAATACACTTTTCACCCTTCAAAATAAAACGAGTTCGCATCTTACCACTCAGAGTCCATACAAAAAGCTTAAAATTACTAATATCCGTTGCTAAGAAATAGAAAGCAAAACAAAACGGAAAAATCAATATAAAAATAATTTTTTTTTTACTTACAATAACCACCAAATAAATTCCGCATCGTCAGGAAATTGCGGTGAAATGATTGCCATTTGTTCGGTCTTATTTAACATTTCGTTGCTGTAGGCCACTACTTGAACCTCAGTCATTTTTTTAAAAAAAAAATTTCCTCAAATTTAAAATATAAAAATGAAAATTAATTCCAAGACTGCGTGGCGACACTCGTACTTTGGTATTACATAAAAAGATTTTTTTGGATGACAAAAGTAGTGTTTGAAGTTTGTTTTGGTTTTGACTCACGTTGGTGCTCGCAGTTGCTTTTTGTAGGCGAGTTTTGTGCGAGCTAATCACTGGTTGGTCGGCGATAAAAGGCGCAAAGCCCACTGGTTCAGCCGGGTAAAACTTGGCACACGAGCCAAGGTCGTATTTCCTTCGGGTTAAAATCGAAAGAAAAATCTGACCCGTAATGGGTCGACGAAACTTTTTTTTTTATATAAAAAAAATTTAAAATAAAAAAAAAATTTAATTTTTGAATTTTGGTATTTTTTATTGAATGAGTTAATAAATGTTGAAATGTTAATTGAATTATTAAAATTGTGAGTTATGAGAAATTCAATTTAATGATATTTAATCAAGTTAAAAATTCTGGGCCTCAAAAGTCACGTGTTAATAACCTGATAACACTAGTTACGTAAAGGGTGTTTAATTTGGTTTAAAAGGGGTTTGTAAATGATTAAATACAAAAGGTGCGTCCTAAACTTTTTTTTATAATTAAATTAAAATGAGATGTTTTTTGTTACTAATTTTGTGTCAAGGTGAAATGAAATAAATTTTTTTTTCAAGTCTTATTTTTAGGGTTAAAAAACAAAAAAATTTTCCACTGTTTTTTTAATCTTTTTTTTGTTTTTTTTTTAAATAAAAGTTAATTATCAGTTAATTAATATCAGATTATTTAAATATTTTAATTTTTTATTCTCATATAAAACAATACTTAAAAAACAATAAAAAAAAATTTTAAGATAAAAAACTTGAAAAAAGATATATAAAATTTAACATTTATTTTCGATACGACGTAATAATATTTTATATCTTTTGTTTTCATTCAAATTCGAATTTTAAGTGTCAAATTCATATATAAAAAAGCAAAAGATAAAATCTAAATCCAATAAAGTAACTTAATCTGTTTACTTCGTTTAATTATTTAATTTGTTTACAAAAAAATTTTTTTTTTTTTTAAATATTAAGGACCATAAAAATTTCCATAACAAATAATTAGATAATCATCATTTTTATCTCCACCAAAACCATTATCAACTATTATTTGATCAGGTGTAGTTCACACGAGTCCATAACCAACTGCATCCTTCAAAACTGTTTATAAGACCTCAAGTTAACTCTGTTTGGCAACTGGCAAAACTTCAAACTAAACAATTTTTTAATATCGACAACAAACCCTTCATTCAACCCTTATGAGTTATTATTAAATCGATATACAACGCATGCGCAATTCACTCTTATCCACACCCATTGACCCAAGACTCCGCCCATGCACAAAATGATCCAGAAATTACACGTAAAAAAATTATAATTTTCCATATAAAAAAAAAAACAACATTTTTTAAATCTCAGAATCAAATTGAGGACAAAAAATAAATTCTTTTGTAGACAGATTCGCTTTGCAAAACAAAAAGTGTAAAAAAGAGCGAGGCCGCGTCAAAGTCCAAGTATTAATTGTTGTTCTAAAACCACAAAAAAAAAATTTTTTTTAATTAATATTTTTAAAAAAAATGAAGGAACCAAGTCCAAGATAAGGAAATATAAATATTATAAATTAAATAATTTTTTCAAATTTATAGGAAGTGTCTACTAAGGATTTTATTTTCCCTTTCATCAATATTGATTAATTTATACTAAAAGTCTACAACAAAACTAGAATATTTTTTTTAAGATTTATTTTATTAGGTAATATATAATTATTGTATTCTAGTTTTAAATTTCAATGTGTAAATGTCAAAAAAAAAAATTTTAAAACACGTTTTTCAAATGTGCCAAAATTCCACTTTCGAATTTTCAATTGTTTGCATTCAGAATTGCTCGTCATCTGAATATATATTAAATATAATATAAAAAAAAGTATTATTTACTTTAACAAGTTGGAAACAAGTTTCTAATATAAATTAGTCATAATTTTTTATGATGAAATAATCGCAACCATTACAAATATGCAATTTTACTTCTAAAACTTTCCTTTGTTTCTTGTAAACACTCATTTATTTCACTTACGAATTTCGCCACCCCTAAAAATAGTCACATTTGGCTATTAAAGTCACCCGTAAATTTCAATGTCTTCGAGCGGGATTTTTCCTATCCTTTTCTCATTCAAAACTATAAAAATAACAACAAAATTAAGGTCGAAAAATTCCAAGTCCCAGTGACCTGAATATTACAAATCCTGAAAATTTGTGAATCTTCATCCGAATTGTGACTCATTTAAAATCGAATAAATTATTAACAATAAAAATAAAAAATTTCCATTTCCCACACACCTGTTGTCGAATATTTCCTGTTTAATAACAGCCTGTCATACACCGAAATAACCCTTTGGCTACTACCGAGTTCTTATTGACTCGTCTGGTCACTTTTTTGCTATTTTCGTATCGATGACGTCAATAGACGAAAAATTATGTTTAGGGCCAATTAATGTTTACATACAGAAAATTATTTAAAGTTACGAAATAGTAATTTATTTAACTGTGAAAAAAGTTAAAAATAAAATTGTTGAAAGGGTTTGATATGGGTAATTGAATATATATTTAATTAATGTTGTTTTTCACCTTGGGAGATTAACTTTAAGTCATATTAACTTTGCATTAACAAAACAGCCCTTGACCCCTAAAAACCAAGGCAATTCCCTCCTTTTTCTTTAGGTCACGTGACATTTCAAGGTCAAAACATCTTTTTCAGCATCCGAAAGAAACCCAAATACAGATGTCGGACAACTTATGACGTCATTTGAATTTTCTCGTTCACCTTTTGTTCTTTCATTAAATCAAGTTGAGAAATGACGTCATTGAAATTCTGTCATTTAATAAATGCAAAATTTTCATCTTTTGTAGATGAACCAGATCAAACCACTACAGACCATAATATTATGTTTATATAATTTAAAACCAGTATTAAATTATAATAAAAATTCAGTACTTTGATCAACTGGTTTATATATAATTGACAACATGTGCAAAAATTTTAATTTCATTTTTTTCAGTCAATCCCACATAGTAATAAGATATTTTAAATATTTTTTTTTCAAATTTAAAAAATAAACAAAAAAATTATAAAATAAATTTCAACCTTAAAAACACACTCAAAGCAAAAATTCAAAGGTTAACTACCCACACCTAAAACAGGTAAAAAAAAAATCACAACAAAAATGATGAATAAGACAATTGACGTCATAAGAAAATGAGGACTTACCCAATAAAATTTCGTATGAAACAATAAAGAGACATGAGATAATTGTCGGATGTTTGCTGAGTGTTTAAACCGTAAGAGAGATCCATCCCTTTAAATCCGTTCGGCAAAGACTTAGTCATCATCGTCTTGCCACATTAAAACGTACCTGGAAACTGATTTCAACTTTTCCCTTTTCTTTTATTTTTATTGTCATTACATTAAACAAAAAAAAATTAGAAAAAAAAAAAACTGGTTTTGTTCGTGAGTTAAATGCTAAATTCGACCACGCCCTTGCAAAAGGGTGTTCCGGTAATCATTTTTTTTAACCCTAACAAAAAGGATTTTTCATTTTGTAACAGGAAATAAAATGTTTGACTAAATTTCTTTTGGGAAAAGTTGGAAAATTTTCTTTCCAGTTTGAAAACAAAAATAAATTTCCAAGATGGAAATCAGTCAAATGAAACAGAGCAAAACTTTCTTGGATTTGGAAATTGCTTGGAATGGGTTTAAAAATATACACCCCCAATACGAACCGTTACGCAATGTAAACCCATCAAATATCACATTTCACTTTAAAATTATTCGAAAAAAAAAAAATTGTTTTCTTCGCTCAAGTGGATATTTCCAACCGCAGCGCCATCCACTGAGAGGTGAGTGAACTAAATTTAATTTATTTTTATCACAGGTCATTATTTGTTAGGAATTTTTAACTTTTACTTAAAATAGAAAATCTGTTTATGTAATTTTAAGTTAGTAATAAAACTCGAATAAAAGGTGCATTTAAGGCACTTCAAAGGCGAAGTTTAAATAAAATTCAAGTGATGCATTTTCTTATCGGTTTGTTTACAAACTTGAAAAATTCTAATCTTTTATTAAACGAGTCTAAAAATTCCCTTTACTTCACCACACAAAAATTTTTTAGTCGCAATTTATTCAAAATTAATTTTAAGAATTTATTTCGATCGAGAATAAACGTCTGCAAAATTATAATGTTTTGTGCCAAACTTTTTTTTCAAATTAAAATGTCGCAATTACGGATGCTGGCAAGCTATTGCGGAAAAGGTTTTTTGGCATTGTTTTAATCAACGTTTGCAAGTTAATGACCAAAATAAATTAAGAGTATTAAAATAAATAATATTTTTTTAAAAAAAGTTTGACCGCGTTAAACAAACACCATAAATAACGTGAATCACTACCAGTACAGTGGCGCCAACTATCGGCTTAAAATCGCATTTCGAAAAATTCAATTTTACGACTGACGAATTAAAAGAAAATCACCCGATAAAAACAATTAAATCGTTATTTAAATGTCAATGGAAACCACCCGAGACCACAAATTACTAACACGATACCAGACCGCGTAATATCAGCGAATTAAAAAACCCGATACGAGAAAACAAAAGAAACCGAATCATTTTCAAACTAAACACTATTTAATTGGATTCCTCGACAATTATTAACTTTAAAAAAAAATATTTTTAAAAACTATTGTTGAAAGTATTTTTCCATTAAAAAAAATCGAAAATAGTTTTTTTTTAAAATAATAAAAATATAACAAAAAAAATCACATTTATCGATTCACATTTTCTAATTTCCTCCGCAGTGTAATAAGTACTATATTTTTGGCCTAAAATCAAAATTCTAAAAGTAATAAAAACAAGAAAAAAAATTTACTAAATTCTCACATTTTCAACAATTTTTAAAAATTTGGTTGTGTCTATAATTTCAAGTCGGTGGCATTCTGAAGCCAACCTAAAATTAGTCCATCTATTTATTCTTAAAGTCACATCACAAGCATTAAAAGATCAGACAACTTTTAAAGTAAAATATATAAAAAAAAAAAAAAAAAAAAAATCATCCAAAAAATACCCAAAAAAAAAATTCGAAAAAAAATTTTTAGACACCCAAAACCCCATATTTAGATACCCAAAAAAAGCCCCAGATAAAAACCCATGCTTAAATTCCACAAATTTCTCACGTTACGAGTCACACACTTTAAAACGATTTTTTTTAAAAAAAAAAGGCCTAAAATTTAATATTAAATAAAAATTAAAAAAACCACTTACTTTTCATTATCCTCGTTCTCATTCGCAGGTAAATTGTCCACTACGGGTGGAGTGACCGTAACAGTATTGGAAGCCAAAGGTTCGGTAGCAACAGCCGCACTCTCCTTAACGGACGTAGTGGTCGTGAGCGAAATAGTGGAAGGGCGACTAGCGGGATAAACGTGGTCACCGCCCGGTACCACGACATTGGTCGATTGCGGTTGACTCGAGCTCGTATTCATCATGTAATCGCCAACGTGCATTGGCGAGCTGGTCGGTACACCCTGTACCGCTACTCCCGGTACCACTTTGGGCATGCCGACATTCTGTTGTTGATGAACCGTCGGATGATGTACGTGATATTCGCCGGGCGGGATTTGCGGTTTCTGATTCGTCGTTACGAACTCGGTCGGTTGCGTCGTTTGCATTTGACTCTGAATCGGTTGTTGAATGTTAGGAATAAAATCCGTAGTCTGTTGTTGATGCATAACCATTTGTTGGTTAATCAAACCCATGTTTGGTTGTTGCATCTGTTGGAAGTCGGTTTGGTTGGCCGGCATCGAACTGGCCGTTTGAGGCATAGAATAAAATTCGTTCATTTGTTGTTGCTGTTGCTGTTGTTGTTGTTGTTGAACGGGAACTGATTGAGTCGTCAAGGGAAGTGGTAAACTACCGCCGTGATGTGTCGTTACAACATTAACCGGTTGTTGAATGTTGGTCATCGGTTGATTCTGAGTTTGGTAATCGATTTGATGTTGCGGAACGATACAATGTTGTTGTTGTTGTTGTGGCACATCGACTTGCTGTTGTTGCTGTTGTTGTTGTTGTTGCTGTAACAAATGTACAGGCACAGCATGTTGCTGACTGTCGGTTTGTTGATAAAACACTTCCTGACCTATAGGAATCTCGATGTAAGAGTCACCGAAATGCACTGAACTGGCCGCACTCGAGTTCCCCGAACCGCCTTCACGTTCCTGGGTATCGGTTAACGACGGTGGCGGATCGAGAAAATCCATACAAATCCATCGGCCGCGTTTAAACGGTTCGGTACTTTCGATTTTAACAACCCTGAAACGTGTGTGCCAAGGAATGGCTCGTTCGGGCTGCCCGTTGTTATCGTCGGTGCTTACGCTGCTCGTAGAACTCACGGGCACCTGCGATGCATCGCCTTGACCGTTGTTTGGGACGGGCAATTGCAGCGATTGTACACTAGTGGTACCCGGCTCCATCGTGCTGCTGAATGCGTCCTCGGACGAGTAGTCGTTGTCGGCATCGGTCATCTTCGAGATGTCCAACACCTCGGAACTGATGTCTTCCGTGTGGCTTTCGTCCAGATCGTCGGCACTGTCGTCTCCGCCGTCGTTACTCAATCGCGATCCGACAACGGTCACGCTCGTTATTTGGAATGAACTCGTCTTCTTTCGTGGCGCCGGGGCTGGTAACGTCGTTTGAGGCGTGGTCGTCGACACGTTCATAGTTGCATTTGATGGCGCGTTTGATTTGTCCTAATGTTTTTTTAAACCGTTTTGTAGGGTTTTTGAAAGAAAAAAAATGATATTAGATTTTTTTTTGTTTATTATTTTTTACCGGTTTTTTTTTTTGGATTAATTTTTTGGATTTTTGTTCACCGCATTTCTCGTGTCGATTCTCGGAGAGTTTTCGCGTAGTTTTTCGGCCATTGTCGACGATGTTGATTATTTGTATGCTTGGTTTTTTTTTTAGGTTTTTTTTTTTTTTTTTTTTTCTGGTTGATTTTTTTTTTAAAAGGTGTGTTTGTGTGTGTGTCTCCTCGCACACGATTTTTGTTGCGTTGTCGTTTGGCCCACTTTTTTATGCAGATACGACTTTCACCTCACGTCGATCAATAAGTGGCTTAGGAACTCCATGGCGTTGCGTTTCGTTGAAGGTTTCTTTTTTTCTAGTATTAATTCAGTGAAATAGAAGCAACACTGCAATCAACACTGCTTTTTCCTTGCCTCGCTTCAGCTTGGATGGGAGGCAGAACAAAAATGGCGACCGCTGCCCGTCTAGTGGATTGTGGGATTGTGACGTAGATGACGCCTCGTTTAATCTCTAACCTGGTGTTTTGTATTCGATCGGCGGAAATTTTCCACGGGGTTTATGAGAATGTTTAATTTGTTTTTGGTCTGCTTTCGCTTGAATTTTACGATTTGGGAATAAAGTTTTTGTGAAATTTAATTTGGGGTAATTTATTTGTTATAATTTTCTTAGTTTCGATTTCGGTTTCGGTTCGGGTTGTGACGAATCGGTTAAATTTTCAGTAAACATCGATGAAATAAGTCTTTGATATGATAAAATTCCCTCATGACTTTCGAATGATTATTTCACAATGGGATTTTTTTATTCCTTACGTTTATTTCCTTAAGAATATTTACACGTTTCAATAGCCACTTTAAAAATAAATAGAGACAACAATATGGACATTAAAATCGTTAAATATAAAATGGTTAAAAAAACGATATGCATATATACATGTAAAAAATTATTTGTAAAGTGAGTAACCGAGAATGTTAACCAGTAATTATATCTAAAATCCTCGAGTGACGAAGGCGTCAATCTCACCGATGAGTAATGAAAGGTTTGCGTGCGAGTTTAAAGTCCAGAAAATAATTAAAGATGAACTTCACATTATAAAATAACCAAAATTTTCTAACTAAAAAAAAGAATTTTTTTTTTTTTAAATTTTATATTTATTTTTCACTAAATTCATCGAATTTTTATCACTAAAAAAATAAATGACAAAATTGCTTACATTGTAAAATTATTATCAAATTGATAAAAAAAAACTAATAATCTTTTTTTTTATAAAAAATTATTTAATAAAGACAAACCTTAAATACAACGGCCATCATTTCTTCATTCGAGACTATTGAAGTAACAACAAAATTTAAATTTCAAAATGAAATTTATTTTATTGATTTCGGTGTTTTTGACGGTTACATTGGTGAAGTAAAAAGTTCATAAATATTTAATTAATTTATTTTAAATAATGAAATGCAATTTTCAGAGGCCATGACGAAGACGAAGTCAACTGCCATTGCTCGGTGGTGATCAGCGGCGATGACAAAATCTTCGTTCGTTACAGGAGTTCATTAATGTCCCACGTCCACGATTGCACCGATTCCGATGGATGTAGTCTTAAATGTATCGATATGGTAAGAATTAATTTAAAATTTAAAATTTTTTTTATTTACACTTGAAAATGTTTCAGATGAATTCAGCGACTAATAATGGTGATTTAAATTCGAAACCGGACGAATTAAAAGGTTACACCGTCGGTGATTTTGGTTGTCGTTTGCTGGGAATGGACGTCGATGTTGGTGTTGGTTATGTTTATTCAAAAGTTTGCGATCAGAAAAATGTGAAAACATCCTACGAATTCAAGTCGCATTTCTGTTGTCGCAAGAAGAAACACCAGGAAAATTGCAGCGCCAATTTCTTTTAATTGCGAAATATGAAATTTGGAAATTAAGGAAAATAAAATTTTAAAAGGGAAATAAAAATATAATTTACGGTCAAACATAATTTCGACCTCATTTTCTTTAAATTTTAATTACATAAATTAAATATAAGGAAAATTTTATATTTTTAAAACACAAAAAAAAAAATTAAAAAATTAAATTTTATTATCGAATTTTCCTGTGGGAAATTTGGGAAAAAATCAATTTTAAACAGATGTCAAAACAAAATTTAAATAATAAAAATAAAAATATCTTATCATCAAAAGCTAAAAAAAGAAAAAAATATATTTTCAAGTCCTCAAAGGAAATAAAATTTAACTCATTACTGTCCGTTAACCGTGAAGGTTGGGGCATTTCAATGCATAATTGTACATACAATACAAATAATGGTCGATTAAAACAAAAATAGAATTTATTTTCGAAATAAAAATTTATATTATGAATTTTATTATATTTTAAATTGCTATTGAAATTGAATAAGCCTTTTTTTAAACAAAAAAAAAGACATTCAGGAACAATTGGTTTATTGTCATTAGACACAAAAAGCTACTTGGATTACTTTCTAATAGCTTTTGGAATATTTTTTATTGCTTTGTCGATTAATTTCCATTGTTTTCGGTAAATGCAATTCAATTAGACAAATTAAATGTGAAATTAGTTTTATTGGCTTAAAGTAATATGACGAATGCTTTTAATTGGAATTCTCTATTAATTGATCGGAAAATAATTATCGAAATTGATTGATGCGATATTCGCTAGGGATTTTATCTTTCAAATAATTTTCACGTATCAACTTTATTCCATAATTAAAATTTATAAATTAACTAAATTTTGTCTTTAAAATGCCATACGAAAAGAATGAAAAATTCTCCTGCAGCTGTAATAAAATGTGTGTGTAAATATTAGGCCGAACAGTAAAAATAAATAAATGCATAAATAAACATAAATAAACAAAATCTGGTTTTTTTTTTTTACTTTGTTTTGTCTAATTTAATTTTTTTTATTTTTTATTACCGCATTGAGTAATTTTATTTTCAATGCGGTAACAATAATGTAATTCCAGATTTTCCTATTATTGATTTCATTTTGTTCATGACCTAGATCCAAATAGAACTAGTTCTGGGTTAATGGGCGGACTTTGAGACGGTTTGTCTCGATTTTTTTTTTTTTTAATTTAGGACTATTTTTATTCCGCTTAAAAATCTTAAATTTTAATGGCAGATTGTCAACTCGATATGGCTGAAAGCTTACCTAAGTCGGTAGCGAATAATAACGATGTCATAATTTTAGATGGAGGCCTGGGGACCGAATTAGATCGACTCGGTTACCATGTTGATGTATATTGGAAAATGAATAAAATTTTAATTGAATTTTTTTTTAAAAATTTGTTTTACGTAGGATTATGCTTTGTGGAGTGCAAGATGGCTGATAACAGACCCAACTGCTATTATTAAAGCTCACACAAAGTATTACTATTTATTTAAAAAAAAAATATTTTTTAAAATTTATTTAAATTTTCAGTTTCCTCGAAAATGGTGCTGATGTTATAGCAACTGCGAGTTACCAAACCTCAATTCAAAATTTATGCGATTCGGTTGGAATTTCGGTTGAAAAAGCGAAAAACATAATCAGGAGTAGCGTTACTATAGCAAAACAAGCTCGAACTGATTTTTGCAATTTTAAAAACTCACCTCAAAGTTCTGAAATCTTCAGTGATCGAATTATGCCTCAAATTGCTGGTTCGGTTGGTCCTTACGGTGCTTGTTTACACGATGGATCGGAATATTCGGGCGAATACGTCACCGAATTATCAATAGAAGTTTGTTTCACTAAAATAAAAATTATATAAAAATTATTAAACTGATTCTAATAGGAATTAATGGATTGGCATCGCCCTCGTTTGGGGTTATTAATACAAGAAGAAGTTGATTACATCGCATTCGAGACGATTCCTGCAGCTAAAGAAGGAATGGCTTTGCTTAGACTTCTCAGGGAATTCCCAAATCAAAAGGCTTGGCTCAGTTTTTCGTGCAAAGTAATAATTTGCTACTGGAAAAATAGATTTATTAATATTTATTAAAGTTTAGGATACGTCATCTACTTGTTACGGCGATAGTTTTGCATCGACCGTTAAAACTTGTCTTTCAAAAGCGCCACGAGATCAGTTAGTTGCTATTGGAATGAATTGTGTACCGCCTGAATTCGTTTCGAATCTTCTGATGAGTGCTCAAGGTGTTAATGGTGATGTACCGTTTGTTGTTTATCCGAATAGTGGTGAAAGTTGGGTTCCTGGCGAAGGGTACGATTTAACTGGAAAAGAGAAATTTAATTAGTAACATTTTGATTTATTTTCAGTTGGAGTGAGTTGGAATCGGATAAAAAAGGTGAAATTGCTACTTTAGTGCCTTCGTGGTTAAATTTAGGCGTTAAATTCGTCGGTGGTTGTTGTCGTGTGACTCCAGAAGAAATTGCTCAAATACGAAATGTGGTTAAAAGCAAAATTGTAAATATCCAATAATTAATTAATTGTAATTTGTTTTTTGAAATTTATTTAATTTGTTATTACAATTAATTTTTTTTGGATTTAAAAAAAAATAATAAAAAAAATTTTTAAGTTAATAAATGATTAAAATCATTCGCCCCAATCGATATCAGTTATTAATGAGCGTTTTCGTATAACATTTTCTAAATGTTGTCGTGCTTTTTTCTCTTCTGCTATACTTTTAGCTAAACTCGACGTTTCCTATTATGAAATTAATTTAAATAAAAATTTAAATCACATTTAAATAAATAATTATTTTTACTTGTTTTAATTCTTTTACTTGGTCTTTCAATGCATAAACGGTATCAACTAAACTCCTAAATAAAAAGTAAATTAAAATTTAATTCGAATTTTAAAATATTTTTTTTTTTTACTTTTCTTCAACAACAGTTTCAATTCCAGTAGTTTCTTCGATGATAATTTTCTCTTCTTCTGCGATTAGAACTTGAGGAAAATCTAGTAAAGCTGTTTTTAACCATAAATAAGTGTCTCGCAACTATACTTTTCTTACTAATAACTTGATATGTAATTTTAATTAATTTTTGTTATAAAACAAACAGCAAAAAATGTCAAAAATTGTATAATTAAAAAAAAATTCATCAAATATTGTATAATGGAAATGGTTTTAAAGGATTATATTAATAAATGAAAGCGAGTTGCTTTTAATCTCATTATTTAAGTAAAAAAAAAAATTCATGCTAAAAAGTGTAAAATAAAAGTTAGAAAAAAAAAACACAAGCTGCATATGACAGCCATCTTCATGCAAATGAGCGGAGCAGTGCGATGTACGGGTGCAAAAAAATGTGCGCAGAAGGCAAAAAAAGGATTAAAAAAATATATAAAACACACAAAAATCACATACACAGTAAAATAAAACGACAAATACAAACGATTAACATAAAATATTTGGCAACAATTAATTATGGCGAATTTAATCCATTACGTTACTAACCAAGAAAACACGACTAAATAACATTAATTGTGACTAGTTAAAAACCGACACTTAGAGAAGGAAATGTGAAATTAAAGTGATTTCTTGAGAGCCAACAGAGCCAAACTTCCACAACACCACGATCCGGCTCTGGATTTTTTTCGGCCGCAGTGGTTTGGTGCACTGATGCGTAAAACATCATCGGTCGCACTGCCCCGTAGTTGCATAAGATGGCGGATATCAACTGCAGTGGGCAAAATCATCCATTACCCCGAACTATATTTCCCTTTTCTTTATTTCGCTATGAAAATGAATTTATTTATTCATTTCACTTACCTGAATTTACTGTGTATCGCGTTTTAGCGCTCGTGCAATAAGCTTCGATTACACGCAGCATTTGAGTATCGTCGTCGTGCGATCTGTCGTCTAAATTTATTAATTAATTAGTTATGAATATTTGGTTAAGAATTTGTGGTTTCTAACCCTTTCTTCGACTCGATCGTGTTGAATTGCTGCGTGAATTTGGTTCGTCTTTAATTCCCAGTGCGAGACATGGTCGAAGTGGTGGTGCGGGTCGTAAGCACGACATTGTCCATACCCTCGTCGTTGGTGTTGGTTTTGTATTTAGAAATTTGTTGCTTTCGTGGGACGATGGAGTTGGTGGTGGCGGTGGTGGCGGTTGTTTCATTACATTCGAGCCTGCATTTTGTAACATTTCAACCCAATTGTCACGTTCTTCGAGTGTTGTTGTGCTAACGATAATTCGTTCGACCAATGCACCTTAGGAATTCATAAATAATTTTTTTTAATTAATTTATTAATTTATATTCAAAAAAAAAAAACCTGTGATTTCGAATGCGTTATGGCACGTTTCTGTGTCTTCCAATGGTGACACACTTATTCCTGTGACTGGTAATCGTCCCTGAAATTGAAGTAATTATTAAAAATTAAAAAATAAATTTTAATATATAAATTTACCTCGTATAAAAATGCACTCATACGTGGACTGACTGATAAAATAATGAGTGTTTGTGGGAAAAGTATGAGATAACGATCTTTCCGTTCACGAGTTTCACTCCACGTCACTACTGATGACATGGCTACGATCTCACCCAAAGTACCTATTTCCTATTTACAAATAAATGTCAATCATTATATTTTTTCTTAATTTGAATTGATATATACATACATCGCCTTCCCAACCGTGGATTGTGCCCGACATTACCTCCAGTTCCATTTCACGTTGTCGTCGAATAGCCATGCATGCGGACTGAAATTTAATTTAGTTTTTTTTTTAAATTATTTGTATATTTTATTTTTATAAATAAATTACAGCGATTTCCCGATAGACATGAATGGCTCGTTGAGTATCTCCACGATCAGCGTGACTTTCCTAGTAATTAATAATAATAATAATAATAATAATTGATAATACATGATTTTTGTTTATTATTACTTCCATATGTCGCTCGATCTCTTGCAGAAGCCCGGAATATTTTTCCAGTCGACGAAACGCTTTGCTTAAACCGGTCGTTAACACCATCACCCCTGGACTTTGAGCGCCTTGATTTTCCATGAAAGTGCTCAAACCATCCCTTAATAATATCAAAAAAGTAATTAAAATTAATAAATTTAAAATGATTTTATATTTTACCGATGTTTTTCTAATACTGTCACAGCTTTTGGGTGATTGCCGCAATATGCAAGGTGAAGATTTTTTAATTGTGACGCTGACTGAATAAAAATTCCGCCTACACGTTGTTGTTTACCGGGTAATCTAATAAAAATTTAATTAATGACTAATTAAATATTATTAATGATTTTTTAAAGTCTCACTCGACACATTCTTCCAATAAAATCAATAATCGTTGATGTTGGTCAACGATTTCCTCAAAATTCCCAACCAATTGGCGATACTCAACAGACGACAAACTTTAATAACAATTTTAATTATTATTTGTTATAATTCATTGCTAGAATCACTCACAGATCACTTTTTTGTAATGAAAGTAAATAATTTTTCTGCAATGATTGTAAATCGTTGACGTGACATTTTTCCGATTCGATTAAATCTTTTAGCACCTGAAAGTCAATAATTAATTATTATGGATTTATTGGAGTTTTATAGGTTGTTTGATACCATATTTCGATTGATTCGCATGCTTTCTTGTCTGTTATTCATGTATTCGGGAAAGGGTGGGACATTTCCACTCGGACTTCCAGCAGCGCTTTTCCTTCCGATCGAATCACCTTTGTATTCTTTTACATAATTGCTCGGGAACCAGCCTGTTACGTCGTTTAATGTTCCTTCCCACCAACCTCCTTCGACGACCTGAGTTACGGTTATTATGTCGCCTTTACGAAAATTCAACTGAAAATGATTTGGACAATTTATGGATATTTAAGAATTAAATTTTAATTGATAATTACCTCATCGTTATTAGTGCCTTTAAATGCATAGAGTGCTTTGACTAAAAATGGTGCCGCTTCATTTGCCATTCTTCATTTATATAATTTGTGAGTTACTAAATCATTTCGAGTTAATTCATGGACGGAGATTTATCTTGGCCGACATGGCGGGAATTCGCGAGAGTTTTTTCTTTTTTTTTTTATAAAATAAAAATTTCAAATATAAGCATTAATAAATTTTTAATTTTTTTCTTTTAAATTAATTTTATTTCGTTAATAAACTAAAAAAATTAATTATAAATTACAAATTTCCTCGCGACAGATTTAAAAACTAAAAACAAAAACATAAGAAAATGGCGGCTCCAATCGAAAAATTACAACAACTGGAAGCAATCGAAAAAGATATAATGAATATTCTACAAAGCGCTGGTTTAAAATGACTATTATTAATTAATTCCCACATATCAACTTTTTATACTAACTTAGGTCAAGCCGTTCAAGAATTGAGTAAAGACAAACCACCAGGAAAAAGTGTCGAAGGTCACACGAGTAATTTCTTAAAGACTTTAGCAAGTGTTGAAACGGGATTATCTAAACAAATCAACTACTTAACTCAAGTATCAACAGGTATAATATATTATAAAATCCATTTTACATAATCAAACCTGAATTTACTAAATTAATTTCAGGACAACCTCACGAAGGCTCGAGTTACGCAGCTCAAAAAGTGCTTCAAATGGCTTGGCATCGATTAGAACACGCACGAAGTCGTGTAAATGAATTAGAAAGACTTAAGAACCAACACACACAAGCATTATTACGTCAAGCAAATGCAAGACAAAATAATATCAATAATTCAACATAATTAATTTAATCGAAAAAATTATTCTTAACGACGTATTGTACGCATTGGAAAATTAAATCTCTTTCATTTCTAATATCGGGCGCTAATAACTGAAAAATAAATTAAATTTTAGTAATTTAATAGAAATTAATTTTTTTTCAGTAATTACTTGTTGCAATAGTGAAATTTGACATGTTCTTGTATCATATTTTGGTTGGAATTTTTCTTTATTTACAATTTCTTTTCTATTTCTTCGTTTCTTTTTTAAATTTATTTTTTTCTTTGTTGATTCGATTGGTTGAACTTAAAAATAAATTTTTTTTAAAATAAATAATTTTATTTTTTTAAATTATAAAAATACTTTTTTGTGGTGTTTCATCGTCATTTGAACTGGCGTAATCGGCTACGAGTGATGCGAGAGCTCCAGTCAATTGCGGTGTTTCTTCAGTTGATTTCAATATTATTTGATTCGATTTTTCTATTGGGATTTCGTCGGGTGTTTCGTCATCGTCGTCGTCACCTTTTTAAAATTAATTTTATTATTTTTTTAAATTTTTTTATTTTTTTAATTATTTTACCATTATCGATGAAATACATCAATGGATTATTCGGAATGATTTTTTTTATTTTTGGCTCTTCAGATGCGATATTTTTGTGTGTTCCTCGTGATCTGTTCCATTTCCCTCTCCGATGCCTTCCTCTCTGTTGTCCTCTAGGAAAAGGCCAATCGCTGGGCATTGTTTTGGGTGGCCATGAATTAATTTGTGTGAAATTTCCTCGATTTCTTCCACGTCCAAAACGTCGTTTATTACTTTAATTAGTATTTGGATAATTTAGAATTTTTTAAGTAAAAGTATTAAGTAATTAATTAACCTTTCGATAACTTTAGGTTGCGGTTTGTTTTTATTTTCTTCTTGTTTTTGTTTGGTTGGAAAATTTCTATTAAAAAAATTGAGTTTTTTTTTTTTTAATTTGAATAAGAATTTTTACTTTTTTCGTTCTTCTCGCCATTTTTGTATATCTTCGGGGGTATCTAAATTGCCCATTCGATGGATTAAATTAGTTTCGTGTTGCTATTGAATATTAAAATTATGTTATACACAAAAAATTAATAATTTTGTAATTTATACCATTTTTATGTGTTTTTGAACTATTTTGATGTGCGCTACGAATTGACAGTCGTCCAACCAACATTGAACGTGTTCATTTAAATGTTTATTCTTTTCTTCTTCGGTGTTAAACCCGCAATTGCATGGATCGCAATAAAAGTTTGATTTGGTGTTGTTATTGAAATTGTTGCGATAAGTTTGCCTCGGTTTAAATTTCTAAAAAAAAAATTTAATTAATATTTTTCGCGACATTTTAATATTATAAAATCTTACTTGTTTTGGTGGTGATTTAAGGACTATGTTATTAAAATTCGATTTGTAATCACCATTATTAATGAATGGTAAATGACAACGTGGTGAGTTAAATGTACGCGGATTCGACGTCGAATCAATGCAATTATTGACAGAAGAAGTGAATGGACTCGAGTACAAAGAAGATGTTGGTAAATTTTCTTGAAAAGGTCGTGGTAAAGCGGACGAAAGTGTACTTTTACATGATTTTTCATCCATCGAATAATTTTAGTTTGTCTGCTATTTTTCGATATGATTTCGAATATCGATTAACTTATATCGAATTCAAAATGTAATCGATTTTACGAGTCACATTTGTAAAAATAAAATTAATATTTCAAATTAATATTTTTAAAAATAAATTTAATTTCAATAATTTTAAAAGTTATATTATTTAGATTTGTACGTAAAAATATTTCTAAAATATTTTAATAAAATTATAATTAACAAAACGACCCACAGATGGCATTAAAACCGTCATTTACTTTTCGATCCCAAAAAACCAAGATGGCATCTATTATTGTCTTTTATTCAATCTAAACCGCGCGAAATGAATTCAGCGAGCAAGGTACATGAAAAAATATCAAAAAACTCACCAATTCAAATCCCCCACCTTGAATTTACTTTACTTTAGGTCGGCGAAATATTTACAGCCGCAGGTGCAGCATTTTCAAAACTCGGCGAATTAACGATGCAACTTCATCCAGTAACAGAACCATCTCCAACAAGGTGATGTAAATATTTAAAAATAAAAATTAAATTGAACATACATGAAAGCGGATTTTGATGTTTAAAATCTAGCAGCAAGTGGACTGAACAGGAAATCGAAATGCTTCGTTCAGCCGTACGTAAATTTGGCGACGATTTAAATAAAATCAGCGAACACATCAAAAACCGCACCATGTAAGAATAAATGCAAATAAAATATCACTAAATCACAAATAATCAAAATTATTTTACAATTTTCAGTTCCCAAATCAAAACAACATTGAAACGAAAAGCCTACGAAGATGCGGGTGTACCAACAAAGAAACAAAATGCGATGCAATCGTCGAGTTATATGCAATCGAGTGTCGATTCGTCGCAGTCGACTTCGCTTATGAATCAAGCGGGATTTAAAAAATCAGGAGGTGATAAATAACAATGTGAAAAGTTAATATTAAATAACGAAAATTGAAATATTTACAGATGTAACGCTCAATATGTTGAATGCACCAGACCCAGAAGTGGATGTTGAAACGTTGGAATCGAAATTAGAAGATTTTGACAGTTCGAGCGAAGTTGTGAGCACGTGAAAAATAATTGGGAATTTGTATTGATTTTTTCATCATTGCGTTATTTTTTTAATTGATTAATTAATTAATTCATCATCAACTGTGTAATTTTTTGGATATTAAAAAAATGTGGAAATTTTTTGATTTTAATTTTTATTCGATTTTTTTAAAATTGAATTTGGAAATTTTTTTTTTTTAATTTTTGTTTATTTTTTTTAAGTAAATAAAAGTGTTGAAAATAAGCCAATGGGAGCACTGCTTTTTTAATGGCAGCCATTATTAATTGATGACATCTAATTGGACCGAGACTTAATTTGATAATGGAGATTGTGTAGGTCAATTTCCAAAGACGTAAAACCCTTTAAATGGCAAATGGTGATGAGAGCAAAAACTTATTGTAATTACCCAATAATAACAAACCCTTTATAAAAATAAACCAAAAAAAAAAATCAAATAAAAACTTTTTATTTATCAAATTAAAATTGGCAAATTTTCAATTCATTTTTTGATTTGATTTCGCGATTCGATTTGTGTAAAATTTGTAGAAAAGAAAAATAATTCAATTGCGTAAAAAATAAAAAAAAAATAAAAATCAAACAAAATTTTGTAAAAAAATAAATAAAAACAATTTATGCTCGAGAAGAAGAAGAAGAAAAAAAAATGCGAATTAAAACTCGTTGGTAATTTAAAGAAAATTAAATTTATTTTTTAAATAATTTTCCGTTCTCGCCATTTATTAAAAAGATGGTAATGCCAAGAGTTGCTCGTTTGCTTATCAACTAAACACTTCAATTAAGATCCGTTGGAATTTTGTAAACAAATTACAAATGGGTGCTGGTGGGGGATTCGTTCATTCAATTTGAGCTTCTTTTCCCAAACGAA